>JAPYKE020000523.1:0-77275 GCA_028554795.2 Sinohyriopsis cumingii
CCTGGTGCACAAGCATCACATTGTCATATTACTGTAAGACTGGTTTGTATTATATTCAAATCGTCAATGGTAGATGCTTCAGCAATGCTGTGAACGGCACCACGTCCACCATGAATGATCTTTCTAGATTCAAAGGCCTAGTCAAAAATGGATATTTCAAACCTGTCTTGCTCATTATCACGGACAAGGTCGACTGGAATTCTTTTGCTCAGATTCCCGTGGTTATTCCCAACAATGAATTGTTCAAGAGCTTGACAAAGCCCTTCTCAATGTCATTAGTGTCCATTCCTATCAGATCCCTTTTCTGGATATACAGCTCCACGTAGGGATACAGCGAACACACGTCCAAGTATTTCATTTCTTCTCCTTTCTCTTCGTCGGCTTGGTACAGCAAACAGGTGGCATTGGTCCTTCCTCCGTACAAACTATCCCTCGGGTTCAGCGGGTCCATGAACTGGTAACTTTCCACGAGGCGTTTAAACTCGGGATCGGTTTTCAAACGGTGATCGTATTCGTGTTCCCACATTTCCACCACTTGGTATCCTTCCTGTTCTAACTTTAGGCGTCGCTGACAAGTGGCCTGGTACAAGTCTTCCATGGTTCGTTGTAAAAACTGATTTTTAGTGCCACGGTCAGGGTAACAGACGGGACATCCGTGAAATAAGCAACCGTTAAACTCGTACACGATCTTGGGGTTTTCTAAGTCCCAGCCATCGACCGAATGCGTTCCGATGGTCTTTTCGCCTCCTCCGTTGCGGGCATGCTGAATCCATTTGTCTTCCTTGTCGCACAAGTAATGTAACCAGCGTAGGGCTTTGACCGAGTATTGACGTTTGACATAGTTGCTCGTTTGAGGACTGATGACAGCCACGGTGTTTTCAGGCATGAATCGTTGCCGGTACACTAAGGAACACGCTTTGGCAATGGTGCAAGCTTCTTTCAAAGGATCGACCCCTCCGTGTTCCATGAACAGTTCTCGAAATTTTCCACAGCAACGTCGTAAAATGTCCACGTTGGAACGACAATACTTTAACATTTCTTCCTGAAAGTCGAAGGGGTCCGAGGCGTGAGCCTGATACCAAGCGTAGAAAGCTTCTCGTTGTTCGGTACGCATGTTGTCAGGGTCGTAATAGTGAGCCTCAGGCAAATGGGGTAGAACGGCGTGTTGACTGGCTTCCGTATTGAAAAAGTGTGGAAAGTACCCTTTAGCGTAATTATTGTGACTACCAATCACATTTCTGGAGAAGTTCCCTATAACAGGAATACATAAAACATTTTTCAGCACAAGAGAGGACATATTTGGCGGCCAGCATACAAGGTGGAGGAAGAACCCGTGAAAAAAACCTACCCACGAGAAGCTACTTGTAACCTGTCTCACATATCCACATTGGTTGAATCGGAGACTCGAACCCACGAAAACAGAGTTGAGGCGGCAGTGATCCGTAACGATGAGCAGTTTAGACCACTCGGCCACTCTGGGCCCAGAGAGAGAGAGAGAGAGAGTGTGTGTGTGTGTGTGTGTGTGTGTGTTATACCATTTTTAAACACATCACGACATTTAGGTTAGTGTGTTTTCGTTTCTCCTTACGAAATTAGACAAACATCTATAATTACTCCTAGGGGAAAAACACGATTGTAAAGTATCACAAGAATGAAGTGGAGACTAATTTGATTACAAAATGTCCGCAGAATAGTACACTCAAGCATGCAGTAATGTAATTTGCAATTAGGTTGACGCAATTTCCATGCGATCGCCCATGGTACGATTATTCGTGCGTTAGTTGTATTGTTTGAAAAGGGACTAGTGTCAAATACAGAAATGCGTTTGATTTTCACTCTCCGCGAATAACAACTGAAACAACTGGAAAATATCGATCAGACAATGAAGTCAAGAAGGAATGCATTGCTCAACTAGGCGAAATTTTGTCAGGCCTATGTGTTACCAACAACATCTGACGCAAGGTTCACAGCAGAAAAGTGATTGCCAACTGCTGAGAGTGTGCTCTACTCGTGGACAAGTTATACGTACCAATATTACCAAAGCACACGTTTGTGGAAGAACGAAATGATCTGACATTTGTCTTCAAATAGTGGTCTTGGAACATAAATGTTACATTCAAAATTACCATTCGAGAACTTAGTGCGAATGCAAACGACCGGCATTCACATTCCTAATTTCTGCGTGGCTGATCAAGCGTACGAGAAGTGTATCAAAGAATCACTCTTTTGTCATTGCCTTCACTGTAGCAAGATTCCTGGATGATGTGAAAAATCTACTGATGAATTATTATTACCCTATCGATGAAACCTAGAGTCAAACATGCATCGATCGGTACGGAGATTGACATCGCTATGCCATGGTGATGGCTCACATTTTCTACGGATAAGATGTATAATTTCCTCTGAATACTATACAGAATAAGGTGCCGATTGCTCTAAAATCCTCTTGAACGGAGTCAAAATCATCTTCATGCAATTGGGACATGTACAGTTTAAAGATCACATGAGATATTTAGCAGTGCCTTTGAGTCGAATGCCTAAAACCTTTGGAATGACAGAAAAAGCCAATCAACACGCCGTCCGGCCACATTTCTCTCATGATCACTATTACGAACCCGACAATATCCGCACTGAACAACGACAAGCTTTCTACGCTTGGCACTGCTCATACGCTTTGGACGCCTTTGAAAGTTCAGGAAGAAATGTTAAAGTATTGTCGCTACGATCTGGACATTGTAGGGCGTTGCTCTGGAAAATTTCGAGAACTCTTCGTGGAGCACGGTGGGATCGACCCCTTCGCGGAAGCCTATACCATCGACAAAGCGTGATTCTTAGTGTAAGAAACTCAGTTATCATGGTCGAATAATACCGCAAAGAAATTACAGAACCAAATAAATGGTGTCCTACATTTGTATCGTTTACCATGCTTTCTTTATCTGTATGCGTTGTAACCTTAATTCTCTGTCTACCCATCTCTCAAAACGCAAGTGTCTCAAGGTGAAAGTATTACCCGTTTCTTCTATCACCCAATGCGGACGTGCATGCTTATGTGTGTGAGTCAGATTTCACTTATACACATATCGTTTGTGCGAAAATTTAATAAGGACAATACATACAAAGACACAGAAACCATTGTTCTCAGTATTTCTGGAAGTCACATTGGGGCTACTAGATTGTAAAACATAATCTTCATGAGGTACCAAACCAATTACTTTCTTCGATGGTCTTGTTGGTTCTGTCATCCTATCAGATTTACCACCAGTTCGTTTTCTTTCAACGTCTCGGTATCACTCTATAGTGGATGCAAATGGTGTTGGATATGAAAAATGGACAATCATGTCATCTTTGACATCCCTAGGCAAATCTTCTACCAACGCATTTTGAAAAGTATTGAGTCACACGAATCGCTATCGTTGCTTGGTGTCTGCTTTCTGCTTGGAAAAGTGTAATCGTTTTATACACTACTTGAACTCTATACATTTCACGGCTTAGGTGTAAGCCTTCAATTTCAATTGCATGGAAGTCAACATTTGCGTATCTATAATGTGACAATAATATTAGGGATCGAGCAAATTAATTTTGGGCTGAATCAGGACTATGTGTGTGTGTGAGGCGATACGGTATGATGTTGGCCCTTTCTTTCTTCTAGTTCCTCACCGGAACAAATTCATCTTGATTGCAAAACTTTCGTTTGACTAGGTTTATTACGCAGCAGTTCCATATATCGGGTCAGTGTCTTAGAGTTCGAATATTCATTCAGTTTTCAAAGAGGCAAGAAGACAGAAGTATAACAGCAGATCGACCTGCTGGTCAACGATTTGCCAAGAGTAATACGAAAACCTAATTCACAGGCAAAAGTGTTAAGAAAACTTAACCCTTCTGGACAATGACTTGATTAGGCTCATATGAATACACATGGCATTTCGATTTCCAACAGATCTGCTTAGGTAGAGAAGTTAGGACACAATCACATGATGCACTGATTGGATGACAAAACGAGAGACAGAGAGAACGAGAAAGAAAGCGAGTATAGACCCATTGGAAAATTGATATTGGTAAAGAAAGTGCATTCTATTAGATTTTTCTCTTATTAGTATGGCATTCTCTTATATTTCTGGCATAGTTGTACCCCGAAACGTTGTTTAATTATATACATTGCCACATCGGCTATTGCCGAACGACTATATACATCTTTGTAAATTAGAACTAAGCTGCCTCCCGTCAAGAGTATGCCAGCCAAGGTTACCAAAAAATTATATTCACTGAGTAATGTGAACTATCATTCACAACGAAGTATGCTGCATTTATCTTCTTCAGATTTGTTAATAACTTAGGTAAAATTTTAATGAACAATATTCCAGTTTTTGTTAGACTAAAGTAAGAAAATAATCCGAACCTATTAAAATCCTACTTCTGATATTTATTTCTTGAAACCTAAAACGCGATTCCCTGAATTAGAAATTGTATCAACATACAAATTCCAAAGTGCATGTTGCCATCGAATTTTATGTCAAACGATGATATAATAGCCATTGTCGCCCTACAAAAGTGATTATCTTGTCAAAACTTGTAAATATGCATGAATGTGTATAGTGAGGTTTCTGATATGTTGTTTTGAACTTGAGGGTTTAAAGTTCTGATCACGGTATATGCTTATTTATATCTCATGGAGAGGTCCAAAGAGGAAATACCCAGATCTGCCGTTATAAAATGCGCCTGCATATTAGGATCGATGCTGATGATTGCAGTAATTCGTATAACAACAGACGTATCGTCAATATTACACTGAGCAGATCAAGAACGTGCCCGTCTTGAAGACAAGAGTAAAACGAATATGTATCAAACGATTATCATGAGCCGGAAGATACAAAGGTGTTGCGGGCGTCATCTGTATTAAATCACATGGTTCAACGGTTGGTAAAAACACAAACAGTATATACCCCTCAACATCTACGCCCGTCGGTTCAAACCAGCTTTCATAACTAACAGTGACAGCGTCACAAGTTAAATTCATCTGCGTTGTTGAGGTAATCGGTACCTGGTCAGAACTGATATCCCACATGCAAAAGTCGCGTCGTACCACAAATGCTTTTCATGTCAACCTAAAATTGATTTTTGTTCACTATCGTGCAATGTTAACCACATACGGTTTCGATTCTATTGCAATGATAGATCTGAGTGTAGAGTAATTTGCACGTATATAACTTTTAGAGTCTTTTCCGGTCTTAGTCTAGTATGTTCTTTGGTCGATTTTATGTTGTAGGCACCTGCAGAGGGTTTATTAGTATTCCAGATGGCACCGTTGTCTGATAAAAATACAAATAAGTTATTCACTGGCAGACCAGCTAACGGTTGTGATAGGATATTAGTAAACGCGCAGTGAAGCAAACGCGATCTCTAGTGTGCGTGATTACCCAGCGGTAAGAGTTGCAGAAATATCACACTGAATTATGGCTTCGTTGATCAGATTGTAATGAAATTAGGTAACGCTCTGCGTTGTATTTATTACAAAATGTTGCATGGCGGCAGATATTTTGCGTAAAACGTACACTCAATCGTTTCAGAATTCGCCATTGGTGTACGAACTTCGTTCGTCGTACACATCATCAATATGTTCAACAAGTTCGTGATCAGTAATGTCTCTCTCCATGAGGCCATATGTAGCCAGTATCTGACAAATCGTTAATAATTTCGGGTGCGTTTATCAGCAAGGTCGTTAACGTCACATAGTCCCTTCCCTTTGGTTACTGCTCTGGTGTGAATGCAGCAGGTCTTTGGTCTGGCTGTGCTTTCCGTGCAATTTATTTCATGTAACTTTTCGTAAGTTCAGCAACTTGCTTTATGGGGATAATTAGCGGTGTAAATGTTTGTTTTAAACTGGCTGTGATGTCTTCTTATGCAGTCTCTTGTAACTATAATATATATTTGACGTTTGTCGACATACTATATCATTCTAAATGAATTCATGGTGTTCACAAGGCGCTTCACTGCATCGCTTTCCAAAGGCTTTTTTGACATCCTGGAAGATGTCATTAATTGATTTTTATTGTTAAATTGCTGTGTCAGACTCATTCGTGTCCAACCAGCTCGGTATGTACCTCTACATATTTCAGTTACCTTGACGGTGAGAAAAGTGTATGGATCCTTTGTGATCCGCGCAAACATATCACGAAATTCATTCATCTGCTGCAGAGTTGGGTGGAATAATACCAAGTCCAACGAATATTTCCAGGACTATGCGCGTCGATGCCAGAATATATCATCAACATACAGTTGTCACGATTAAGTTATGTAGATGTGCGTATCGCTGAATCAAACAAATCAAGTCTGTGCTTTTATACCGACAACTTGTGCAGGAGTGACCTGGTGCACAAGCATCACATTGTCATATTACTGTAAGACTGGTTTGTATTATATTCAAATCGTCAATGGTAGATGCTTCAGCAATGCTGTGAACGGCACCACGTCCACCATGAATGATCTTTCTAGATTCAAAGGCCTAGTCAAAAATGGATATTTCAAACCTGTCTTGCTTATTATCACGGACAAGGTCGACTGGAATTCTTTTGCTCAGATTCCCGTGGTTATTCCCAACAATGAATTGTTCAAGAGCTTGACAAAGCCCTTCTCAATGTCATTAGTGTCCATTCCTATCAGATCCCTTTTCTGGATATACAGCTCCACGTAGGGATACAGCGAACACACGTCCAAGTATTTCATTTCTTCTCCTTTCTCTTCGTCGGCTTGGTACAGCAAACAGGTGGCATTGGTCCTTCCTCCGTACAAACTATCCCTCGGGTTCAGCGGGTCCATGAACTGGTAACTTTCCACGAGGCGTTTAAACTCGGGATCGGTTTTCAAACGGTGATCGTATTCGTGTTCCCACATTTCCACCACTTGGTATCCTTCCTGTTCTAACTTTAGGCGTCGCTGACAAGTGGCCTGGTACAAGTCTTCCATGGTTCGTTGTAAAAACTGATTTTTAGTGCCACGGTCAGGGTAACAGACGGGACATCCGTGAAATAAGCAACCGTTAAACTCGTACACGATCTTGGGGTTTTCTAAGTCCCAGCCATCGACCGAATGCGTTCCGATGGTCTTTTCGCCTCCTCCGTTGCGGGCATGCTGAATCCATTTGTCTTCCTTGTCGCACAAGTAATGTAACCAGCGTAGGGCTTTGACCGAGTATTGACGTTTGACATAGTTGCTCGTTTGAGGACTGATGACAGCCACGGTGTTTTCAGGCATGAATCGTTGCCGGTACACTAAGGAACACGCTTTGGCAATGGTGCAAGCTTCTTTCAAAGGATCGACCCCTCCGTGTTCCATGAACAGTTCTCGAAATTTTCCACAGCAACGTCGTAAAATGTCCACGTTGGAACGACAATACTTTAACATTTCTTCCTGAAAGTCGAAGGGGTCCGAGGCGTGAGCCTGATACCAAGCGTAGAAAGCTTCTCGTTGTTCGGTACGCATGTTGTCAGGGTCGTAATAGTGAGCCTCAGGCAAATGGGGTAGAACGGCGTGTTGACTGGCTTCCGTATTGAAAAAGTGTGGAAAGTACCCTTTAGCGTAATTATTGTGACTACCAATCACATTTCTGGAGAAGTTCCCTATAACAGGAATACATAAAACATTTTTCAGCACAAGAGAGGACATATTTGGCGGCCAGCATACAAGGTGGAGGAAGAACCCGTGAAAAAAACCTACCCACGAGAAGCTACTTGTAACCTGTCTCACATATCCACATTGGTTGAATCGGAGACTCGAACCCACGAAAACAGAGTTGAGGCGGCAGTGATCCGTAACGATGAGCAGTTTAGACCACTCGGCCACTCTGGGCCCAGAGAGAGAGAGAGAGAGAGTGTGTGTGTGTGTGTGTGTGTGTGTGTTATACCATTTTTAAACACATCACGACATTTAGGTTAGTGTGTTTTCGTTTCTCCTTACGAAATTAGACAAACATCTATAATTACTCCTAGGGGAAAAACACGATTGTAAAGTATCACAAGAATGAAGTGGAGACTAATTTGATTACAAAATGTCCGCAGAATAGTACACTCAAGCATGCAGTAATGTAATTTGCAATTAGGTTGACGCAATTTCCATGCGATCGCCCATGGTACGATTATTCGTGCGTTAGTTGTATTGTTTGAAAAGGGACTAGTGTCAAATACAGAAATGCGTTTGATTTTCACTCTCCGCGAATAACAACTGAAACAACTGGAAAATATCGATCAGACAATGAAGTCAAGAAGGAATGCATTGCTCAACTAGGCGAAATTTTGTCAGGCCTATGTGTTACCAACAACATCTGACGCAAGGTTCACAGCAGAAAAGTGATTGCCAACTGCTGAGAGTGTGCTCTACTCGTGGACAAGTTATACGTACCAATATTACCAAAGCACACGTTTGTGGAAGAACGAAATGATCTGACATTTGTCTTCAAATAGTGGTCTTGGAACATAAATGTTACATTCAAAATTACCATTCGAGAACTTAGTGCGAATGCAAACGACCGGCATTCACATTCCTAATTTCTGCGTGGCTGATCAAGCGTACGAGAAGTGTATCAAAGAATCACTCTTTTGTCATTGCCTTCACTGTAGCAAGATTCCTGGATGATGTGAAAAATCTACTGATGAATTATTATTACCCTATCGATGAAACCTAGAGTCAAACATGCATCGATCGGTACGGAGATTGACATCGCTATGCCATGGTGATGGCTCACATTTTCTACGGATAAGATGTATAATTTCCTCTGAATACTATACAGAATAAGGTGCCGATTGCTCTAAAATCCTCTTGAACGGAGTCAAAATCATCTTCATGCAATTGGGACATGTACAGTTTAAAGATCACATGAGATATTTAGCAGTGCCTTTGAGTCGAATGCCTAAAACCTTTGGAATGACAGAAAAAGCCAATCAACACGCCGTCCGGCCACATTTCTCTCATGATCACTATTACGAACCCGACAATATCCGCACTGAACAACGACAAGCTTTCTACGCTTGGCACTGCTCATACGCTTTGGACGCCTTTGAAAGTTCAGGAAGAAATGTTAAAGTATTGTCGCTACGATCTGGACATTGTAGGGCGTTGCTCTGGAAAATTTCGAGAACTCTTCGTGGAGCACGGTGGGATCGACCCCTTCGCGGAAGCCTATACCATCGACAAAGCGTGATTCTTAGTGTAAGAAACTCAGTTATCATGGTCGAATAATACCGCAAAGAAATTACAGAACCAAATAAATGGTGTCCTACATTTGTATCGTTTACCATGCTTTCTTTATCTGTATGCGTTGTAACCTTAATTCTCTGTCTACCCATCTCTCAAAACGCAAGTGTCTCAAGGTGAAAGTATTACCCGTTTCTTCTATCACCCAATGCGGACGTGCATGCTTATGTGTGTGAGTCAGATTTCACTTATACACATATCGTTTGTGCGAAAATTTAATAAGGACAATACATACAAAGACACAGAAACCATTGTTCTCAGTATTTCTGGAAGTCACATTGGGGCTACTAGATTGTAAAACATAATCTTCATGAGGTACCAAACCAATTACTTTCTTCGATGGTCTTGTTGGTTCTGTCATCCTATCAGATTTACCACCAGTTCGTTTTCTTTCAACGTCTCGGTATCACTCTATAGTGGATGCAAATGGTGTTGGATATGAAAAATGGACAATCATGTCATCTTTGACATCCCTAGGCAAATCTTCTACCAACGCATTTTGAAAAGTATTGAGTCACACGAATCGCTATCGTTGCTTGGTGTCTGCTTTCTGCTTGGAAAAGTGTAATCGTTTTATACACTACTTGAACTCTATACATTTCACGGCTTAGGTGTAAGCCTCCAATTTCAATTGCATGGAAGTCAACATTTGCGTATCTATAATGTGACAATAATATTAGGGACCGAGCAAATTAATTTTGGGCTGAATCAGGACTATGTGTGTGTGTGAGGCGATACGGTATGATGTTGGCCCTTTCTTTCTTCTAGTTCCTCACCGGAACAAATTCATCTTGATTGCAAAACTTTCGTTTGACTAGGTTTATTACGCAGCAGTTCCATATATCGGGTCAGTGTCTTAGAGTTCGAATATTCATTCAGTTTTCAAAGAGGCAAGAAGACAGAAGTATAACAGCAGATCGACCTGCTGGTCAACGATTTGCCAAGAGTAATACGAAAACCTAATTCACAGGCAAAAGTGTTAAGAAAACTTAACCCTTCTGGACAATGACTTGATTAGGCTCATATGAATACACATGGCATTTCGATTTCCAACAGATCTGCTTAGGTAGAGAAGTTAGGACACAATCACATGATGCACTGATTGGATGACAAAACGAGAGACAGAGAGAACGAGAAAGAAAGCGAGTATAGACCCATTGGAAAATTGATATTGGTAAAGAAAGTGCATTCTATTAGATTTTTCTCTTATTAGTATGGCATTCTCTTATATTTCTGGCATAGTTGTACCCCGAAACGTTGTTTAATTATATACATTGCCACATCGGCTATTGCCGAACGACTATATACATCTTTGTAAATTAGAACTAAGCTGCCTCCCGTCAAGAGTATGCCAGCCAAGGTTACCAAAAAATTATATTCACTGAGTAATGTGAACTATCATTCACAACGAAGTATGCTGCATTTATCTTCTTCAGATTTGTTAATAACTTAGGTAAAATTTTAATGAACAATATTCCAGTTTTTGTTAGACTAAAGTAAGAAAATAATCCGAACCTATTAAAATCCTACTTCTGATATTTATTTCTTGAAACCTAAAACGCGATTCCCTGAATTAGAAATTGTATCAACATACAAATTCCAAAGTGCATGTTGCCATCGAATTTTATGTCAAACGATGATATAATAGCCATTGTCGCCCTACAAAAGTGATTATCTTGTCAAAACTTGTAAATATGCATGAATGTGTATAGTGAGGTTTCTGATATGTTGTTTTGAACTTGAGGGTTTAAAGTTCTGATCACGGTATATGCTTATTTATATCTCATGGAGAGGTCCAAAGAGGAAATACCCAGATCTGCCGTTATAAAATGCGCCTGCATATTAGGATCGATGCTGATGATTGCAGTAATTCGTATAACAACAGACGTATCGTCAATATTACACTGAGCAGATCAAGAACGTGCCCGTCTTGAAGACAAGAGTAAAACGAATATGTATCAAACGATTATCATGAGCCGGAAGATACAAAGGTGTTGCGGGCGTCATCTGTATTAAATCACATGGTTCAACGGTTGGTAAAAACACAAACAGTATATACCCCTCAACATCTACGCCCGTCGGTTCAAACCAGCTTTCATAACTAACAGTGACAGCGTCACAAGTTAAATTCATCTGCGTTGTTGAGGTAATCGGTACCTGGTCAGAACTGATATCCCACATGCAAAAGTCGCGTCGTACCACAAATGCTTTTCATGTCAACCTAAAATTGATTTTTGTTCACTATCGTGCAATGTTAACCACATACGGTTTCGATTCTATTGCAATGATAGATCTGAGTGTAGAGTAATTTGCACGTATATAACTTTTAGAGTCTTTTCCGGTCTTAGTCTAGTATGTTCTTTGGTCGATTTTATGTTGTAGGCACCTGCAGAGGGTTTATTAGTATTCCAGATGGCACCGTTGTCTGATAAAAATACAAATAAGTTATTCACTGGCAGACCAGCTAACGGTTGTGATAGGATATTAGTAAACGCGCAGTGAAGCAAACGCGATCTCTAGTGTGCGTGATTACCCAGCGGTAAGAGTTGCAGAAATATCACACTGAATTATGGCTTCGTTGATCAGATTGTAATGAAATTAGGTAACGCTCTGCGTTGTATTTATTACAAAATGTTGCATGGCGGCAGATATTTTGCGTAAAACGTACACTCAATCGTTTCAGAATTCGCCATTGGTGTACGAACTTCGTTCGTCGTACACATCATCAATATGTTCAACAAGTTCGTGATCAGTAATGTCTCTCTCCATGAGGCCATATGTAGCCAGTATCTGACAAATCGTTAATAATTTCGGGTGCGTTTATCAGCAAGGTCGTTAACGTCACATAGTCCCTTCCCTTTGGTTACTGCTCTGGTGTGAATGCAGCAGGTCTTTGGTCTGGCTGTGCTTTCCGTGCAATTTATTTCATGTAACTTTTCGTAAGTTCAGCAACTTGCTTTATGGGGATAATTAGCGGTGTAAATGTTTGTTTTAAACTGGCTGTGATGTCTTCTTATGCAGTCTCTTGTAACTATAATATATATTTGACGTTTGTCGACATACTATATCATTCTAAATGAATTCATGGTGTTCACAAGGCGCTTCACTGCATCGCTTTCCAAAGGCTTTTTTGACATCCTGGAAGATGTCATTAATTGATTTTTATTGTTAAATTGCTGTGTCAGACTCATTCGTGTCCAACCAGCTCGGTATGTACCTCTACATATTTCAGTTACCTTGACGGTGAGAAAAGTGTATGGATCCTTTGTGATCCGCGCAAACATATCACGAAATTCATTCATCTGCTGCAGAGTTGGGTGGAATAATACCAAGTCCAACGAATATTTCCAGGACTATGCGCGTCGATGCCAGAATATATCATCAACATACAGTTGTCACGATTAAGTTATGTAGATGTGCGTATCGCTGAATCAAACAAATCAAGTCTGTGCTTTTATACCGACAACTTGTGCAGGAGTGACCTGGTGCACAAGCATCACATTGTCATATTACTGTAAGACTGGTTTGTATTATATTCAAATCGTCAATGGTAGATGCTTCAGCAATGCTGTGAACGGCACCACGTCCACCATGAATGATCTTTCTAGATTCAAAGGCCTAGTCAAAAATGGATATTTCAAACCTGTCTTGCTCATTATCACGGACAAGGTCGACTGGAATTCTTTTGCTCAGATTCCCGTGGTTATTCCCAACAATGAATTGTTCAAGAGCTTGACAAAGCCCTTCTCAATGTCATTAGTGTCCATTCCTATCAGATCCCTTTTCTGGATATACAGCTCCACGTAGGGATACAGCGAACACACGTCCAAGTATTTCATTTCTTCTCCTTTCTCTTCGTCGGCTTGGTACAGCAAACAGGTGGCATTGGTCCTTCCTCCGTACAAACTATCCCTCGGGTTCAGCGGGTCCATGAACTGGTAACTTTCCACGAGGCGTTTAAACTCGGGATCGGTTTTCAAACGGTGATCGTATTCGTGTTCCCACATTTCCACCACTTGGTATCCTTCCTGTTCTAACTTTAGGCGTCGCTGACAAGTGGCCTGGTACAAGTCTTCCATGGTTCGTTGTAAAAACTGATTTTTAGTGCCACGGTCAGGGTAACAGACGGGACATCCGTGAAATAAGCAACCGTTAAACTCGTACACGATCTTGGGGTTTTCTAAGTCCCAGCCATCGACCGAATGCGTTCCGATGGTCTTTTCGCCTCCTCCGTTGCGGGCATGCTGAATCCATTTGTCTTCCTTGTCGCACAAGTAATGTAACCAGCGTAGGGCTTTGACCGAGTATTGACGTTTGACATAGTTGCTCGTTTGAGGACTGATGACAGCCACGGTGTTTTCAGGCATGAATCGTTGCCGGTACACTAAGGAACACGCTTTGGCAATGGTGCAAGCTTCTTTCAAAGGATCGACCCCTCCGTGTTCCATGAACAGTTCTCGAAATTTTCCACAGCAACGTCGTAAAATGTCCACGTTGGAACGACAATACTTTAACATTTCTTCCTGAAAGTCGAAGGGGTCCGAGGCGTGAGCCTGATACCAAGCGTAGAAAGCTTCTCGTTGTTCGGTACGCATGTTGTCAGGGTCGTAATAGTGAGCCTCAGGCAAATGGGGTAGAACGGCGTGTTGACTGGCTTCCGTATTGAAAAAGTGTGGAAAGTACCCTTTAGCGTAATTATTGTGACTACCAATCACATTTCTGGAGAAGTTCCCTATAACAGGAATACATAAAACATTTTTCAGCACAAGAGAGGACATATTTGGCGGCCAGCATACAAGGTGGAGGAAGAACCCGTGAAAAAAACCTACCCACGAGAAGCTACTTGTAACCTGTCTCACATATCCACATTGGTTGAATCGGAGACTCGAACCCACGAAAACAGAGTTGAGGCGGCAGTGATCCGTAACGATGAGCAGTTTAGACCACTCGGCCACTCTGGGCCCAGAGAGAGAGAGAGAGAGAGTGTGTGTGTGTGTGTGTGTGTGTGTGTTATACCATTTTTAAACACATCACGACATTTAGGTTAGTGTGTTTTCGTTTCTCCTTACGAAATTAGACAAACATCTATAATTACTCCTAGGGGAAAAACACGATTGTAAAGTATCACAAGAATGAAGTGGAGACTAATTTGATTACAAAATGTCCGCAGAATAGTACACTCAAGCATGCAGTAATGTAATTTGCAATTAGGTTGACGCAATTTCCATGCGATCGCCCATGGTACGATTATTCGTGCGTTAGTTGTATTGTTTGAAAAGGGACTAGTGTCAAATACAGAAATGCGTTTGATTTTCACTCTCCGCGAATAACAACTGAAACAACTGGAAAATATCGATCAGACAATGAAGTCAAGAAGGAATGCATTGCTCAACTAGGCGAAATTTTGTCAGGCCTATGTGTTACCAACAACATCTGACGCAAGGTTCACAGCAGAAAAGTGATTGCCAACTGCTGAGAGTGTGCTCTACTCGTGGACAAGTTATACGTACCAATATTACCAAAGCACACGTTTGTGGAAGAACGAAATGATCTGACATTTGTCTTCAAATAGTGGTCTTGGAACATAAATGTTACATTCAAAATTACCATTCGAGAACTTAGTGCGAATGCAAACGACCGGCATTCACATTCCTAATTTCTGCGTGGCTGATCAAGCGTACGAGAAGTGTATCAAAGAATCACTCTTTTGTCATTGCCTTCACTGTAGCAAGATTCCTGGATGATGTGAAAAATCTACTGATGAATTATTATTACCCTATCGATGAAACCTAGAGTCAAACATGCATCGATCGGTACGGAGATTGACATCGCTATGCCATGGTGATGGCTCACATTTTCTACGGATAAGATGTATAATTTCCTCTGAATACTATACAGAATAAGGTGCCGATTGCTCTAAAATCCTCTTGAACGGAGTCAAAATCATCTTCATGCAATTGGGACATGTACAGTTTAAAGATCACATGAGATATTTAGCAGTGCCTTTGAGTCGAATGCCTAAAACCTTTGGAATGACAGAAAAAGCCAATCAACACGCCGTCCGGCCACATTTCTCTCATGATCACTATTACGAACCCGACAATATCCGCACTGAACAACGACAAGCTTTCTACGCTTGGCACTGCTCATACGCTTTGGACGCCTTTGAAAGTTCAGGAAGAAATGTTAAAGTATTGTCGCTACGATCTGGACATTGTAGGGCGTTGCTCTGGAAAATTTCGAGAACTCTTCGTGGAGCACGGTGGGATCGACCCCTTCGCGGAAGCCTATACCATCGACAAAGCGTGATTCTTAGTGTAAGAAACTCAGTTATCATGGTCGAATAATACCGCAAAGAAATTACAGAACCAAATAAATGGTGTCCTACATTTGTATCGTTTACCATGCTTTCTTTATCTGTATGCGTTGTAACCTTAATTCTCTGTCTACCCATCTCTCAAAACGCAAGTGTCTCAAGGTGAAAGTATTACCCGTTTCTTCTATCACCCAATGCGGACGTGCATGCTTATGTGTGTGAGTCAGATTTCACTTATACACATATCGTTTGTGCGAAAATTTAATAAGGACAATACATACAAAGACACAGAAACCATTGTTCTCAGTATTTCTGGAAGTCACATTGGGGCTACTAGATTGTAAAACATAATCTTCATGAGGTACCAAACCAATTACTTTCTTCGATGGTCTTGTTGGTTCTGTCATCCTATCAGATTTACCACCAGTTCGTTTTCTTTCAACGTCTCGGTATCACTCTATAGTGGATGCAAATGGTGTTGGATATGAAAAATGGACAATCATGTCATCTTTGACATCCCTAGGCAAATCTTCTACCAACGCATTTTGAAAAGTATTGAGTCACACGAATCGCTATCGTTGCTTGGTGTCTGCTTTCTGCTTGGAAAAGTGTAATCGTTTTATACACTACTTGAACTCTATACATTTCACGGCTTAGGTGTAAGCCTCCAATTTCAATTGCATGGAAGTCAACATTTGCGTATCTATAATGTGACAATAATATTAGGGACCGAGCAAATTAATTTTGGGCTGAATCAGGACTATGTGTGTGTGTGAGGCGATACGGTATGATGTTGGCCCTTTCTTTCTTCTAGTTCCTCACCGGAACAAATTCATCTTGATTGCAAAACTTTCGTTTGACTAGGTTTATTACGCAGCAGTTCCATATATCGGGTCAGTGTCTTAGAGTTCGAATATTCATTCAGTTTTCAAAGAGGCAAGAAGACAGAAGTATAACAGCAGATCGACCTGCTGGTCAACGATTTGCCAAGAGTAATACGAAAACCTAATTCACAGGCAAAAGTGTTAAGAAAACTTAACCCTTCTGGACAATGACTTGATTAGGCTCATATGAATACACATGGCATTTCGATTTCCAACAGATCTGCTTAGGTAGAGAAGTTAGGACACAATCACATGATGCACTGATTGGATGACAAAACGAGAGACAGAGAGAACGAGAAAGAAAGCGAGTATAGACCCATTGGAAAATTGATATTGGTAAAGAAAGTGCATTCTATTAGATTTTTCTCTTATTAGTATGGCATTCTCTTATATTTCTGGCATAGTTGTACCCCGAAACGTTGTTTAATTATATACATTGCCACATCGGCTATTGCCGAACGACTATATACATCTTTGTAAATTAGAACTAAGCTGCCTCCCGTCAAGAGTATGCCAGCCAAGGTTACCAAAAAATTATATTCACTGAGTAATGTGAACTATCATTCACAACGAAGTATGCTGCATTTATCTTCTTCAGATTTGTTAATAACTTAGGTAAAATTTTAATGAACAATATTCCAGTTTTTGTTAGACTAAAGTAAGAAAATAATCCGAACCTATTAAAATCCTACTTCTGATATTTATTTCTTGAAACCTAAAACGCGATTCCCTGAATTAGAAATTGTATCAACATACAAATTCCAAAGTGCATGTTGCCATCGAATTTTATGTCAAACGATGATATAATAGCCATTGTCGCCCTACAAAAGTGATTATCTTGTCAAAACTTGTAAATATGCATGAATGTGTATAGTGAGGTTTCTGATATGTTGTTTTGAACTTGAGGGTTTAAAGTTCTGATCACGGTATATGCTTATTTATATCTCATGGAGAGGTCCAAAGAGGAAATACCCAGATCTGCCGTTATAAAATGCGCCTGCATATTAGGATCGATGCTGATGATTGCAGTAATTCGTATAACAACAGACGTATCGTCAATATTACACTGAGCAGATCAAGAACGTGCCCGTCTTGAAGACAAGAGTAAAACGAATATGTATCAAACGATTATCATGAGCCGGAAGATACAAAGGTGTTGCGGGCGTCATCTGTATTAAATCACATGGTTCAACGGTTGGTAAAAACACAAACAGTATATACCCCTCAACATCTACGCCCGTCGGTTCAAACCAGCTTTCATAACTAACAGTGACAGCGTCACAAGTTAAATTCATCTGCGTTGTTGAGGTAATCGGTACCTGGTCAGAACTGATATCCCACATGCAAAAGTCGCGTCGTACCACAAATGCTTTTCATGTCAACCTAAAATTGATTTTTGTTCACTATCGTGCAATGTTAACCACATACGGTTTCGATTCTATTGCAATGATAGATCTGAGTGTAGAGTAATTTGCACGTATATAACTTTTAGAGTCTTTTCCGGTCTTAGTCTAGTATGTTCTTTGGTCGATTTTATGTTGTAGGCACCTGCAGAGGGTTTATTAGTATTCCAGATGGCACCGTTGTCTGATAAAAATACAAATAAGTTATTCACTGGCAGACCAGCTAACGGTTGTGATAGGATATTAGTAAACGCGCAGTGAAGCAAACGCGATCTCTAGTGTGCGTGATTACCCAGCGGTAAGAGTTGCAGAAATATCACACTGAATTATGGCTTCGTTGATCAGATTGTAATGAAATTAGGTAACGCTCTGCGTTGTATTTATTACAAAATGTTGCATGGCGGCAGATATTTTGCGTAAAACGTACACTCAATCGTTTCAGAATTCGCCATTGGTGTACGAACTTCGTTCGTCGTACACATCATCAATATGTTCAACAAGTTCGTGATCAGTAATGTCTCTCTCCATGAGGCCATATGTAGCCAGTATCTGACAAATCGTTAATAATTTCGGGTGCGTTTATCAGCAAGGTCGTTAACGTCACATAGTCCCTTCCCTTTGGTTACTGCTCTGGTGTGAATGCAGCAGGTCTTTGGTCTGGCTGTGCTTTCCGTGCAATTTATTTCATGTAACTTTTCGTAAGTTCAGCAACTTGCTTTATGGGGATAATTAGCGGTGTAAATGTTTGTTTTAAACTGGCTGTGATGTCTTCTTATGCAGTCTCTTGTAACTATAATATATATTTGACGTTTGTCGACATACTATATCATTCTAAATGAATTCATGGTGTTCACAAGGCGCTTCACTGCATCGCTTTCCAAAGGCTTTTTTGACATCCTGGAAGATGTCATTAATTGATTTTTATTGTTAAATTGCTGTGTCAGACTCATTCGTGTCCAACCAGCTCGGTATGTACCTCTACATATTTCAGTTACCTTGACGGTGAGAAAAGTGTATGGATCCTTTGTGATCCGCGCAAACATATCACGAAATTCATTCATCTGCTGCAGAGTTGGGTGGAATAATACCAAGTCCAACGAATATTTCCAGGACTATGCGCGTCGATGCCAGAATATATCATCAACATACAGTTGTCACGATTAAGTTATGTAGATGTGCGTATCGCTGAATCAAACAAATCAAGTCTGTGCTTTTATACCGACAACTTGTGCAGGAGTGACCTGGTGCACAAGCATCACATTGTCATATTACTGTAAGACTGGTTTGTATTATATTCAAATCGTCAATGGTAGATGCTTCAGCAATGCTGTGAACGGCACCACGTCCACCATGAATGATCTTTCTAGATTCAAAGGCCTAGTCAAAAATGGATATTTCAAACCTGTCTTGCTCATTATCACGGACAAGGTCGACTGGAATTCTTTTGCTCAGATTCCCGTGGTTATTCCCAACAATGAATTGTTCAAGAGCTTGACAAAGCCCTTCTCAATGTCATTAGTGTCCATTCCTATCAGATCCCTTTTCTGGATATACAGCTCCACGTAGGGATACAGCGAACACACGTCCAAGTATTTCATTTCTTCTCCTTTCTCTTCGTCGGCTTGGTACAGCAAACAGGTGGCATTGGTCCTTCCTCCGTACAAACTATCCCTCGGGTTCAGCGGGTCCATGAACTGGTAACTTTCCACGAGGCATTTAAACTCGGGATCGGTTTTCAAACGGTGATCGTATTCGTGTTCCCACATTTCCACCACTTGGTATCCTTCCTGTTCTAACTTTAGGCGTCGCTGACAAGTGGCCTGGTACAAGTCTTCCATGGTTCGTTGTAAAAACTGATTTTTAGTGCCACGGTCAGGGTAACAGACGGGACATCCGTGAAATAAGCAACCGTTAAACTCGTACACGATCTTGGGGTTTTCTAAGTCCCAGCCATCGACCGAATGCGTTCCGATGGTCTTTTCGCCTCCTCCGTTGCGGGCATGCTGAATCCATTTGTCTTCCTTGTCGCACAAGTAATGTAACCAGCGTAGGGCTTTGACCGAGTATTGACGTTTGACATAGTTGCTCGTTTGAGGACTGATGACAGCCACGGTGTTTTCAGGCATGAATCGTTGCCGGTACACTAAGGAACACGCTTTGGCAATGGTGCAAGCTTCTTTCAAAGGATCGACCCCTCCGTGTTCCATGAACAGTTCTCGAAATTTTCCACAGCAACGTCGTAAAATGTCCACGTTGGAACGACAATACTTTAACATTTCTTCCTGAAAGTCGAAGGGGTCCGAGGCGTGAGCCTGATACCAAGCGTAGAAAGCTTCTCGTTGTTCGGTACGCATGTTGTCAGGGTCGTAATAGTGAGCCTCAGGCAAATGGGGTAGAACGGCGTGTTGACTGGCTTCCGTATTGAAAAAGTGTGGAAAGTACCCTTTAGCGTAATTATTGTGACTACCAATCACATTTCTGGAGAAGTTCCCTATAACAGGAATACATAAAACATTTTTCAGCACAAGAGAGGACATATTTGGCGGCCAGCATACAAGGTGGAGGAAGAACCCGTGAAAAAAACCTACCCACGAGAAGCTACTTGTAACCTGTCTCACATATCCACATTGGTTGAATCGGAGACTCGAACCCACGAAAACAGAGTTGAGGCGGCAGTGATCCGTAACGATGAGCAGTTTAGACCACTCGGCCACTCTGGGCCCAGAGAGAGAGAGAGAGAGAGTGTGTGTGTGTGTGTGTGTGTGTGTGTTATACCATTTTTAAACACATCACGACATTTAGGTTAGTGTGTTTTCGTTTCTCCTTACGAAATTAGACAAACATCTATAATTACTCCTAGGGGAAAAACACGATTGTAAAGTATCACAAGAATGAAGTGGAGACTAATTTGATTACAAAATGTCCGCAGAATAGTACACTCAAGCATGCAGTAATGTAATTTGCAATTAGGTTGACGCAATTTCCATGCGATCGCCCATGGTACGATTATTCGTGCGTTAGTTGTATTGTTTGAAAAGGGACTAGTGTCAAATACAGAAATGCGTTTGATTTTCACTCTCCGCGAATAACAACTGAAACAACTGGAAAATATCGATCAGACAATGAAGTCAAGAAGGAATGCATTGCTCAACTAGGCGAAATTTTGTCAGGCCTATGTGTTACCAACAACATCTGACGCAAGGTTCACAGCAGAAAAGTGATTGCCAACTGCTGAGAGTGTGCTCTACTCGTGGACAAGTTATACGTACCAATATTACCAAAGCACACGTTTGTGGAAGAACGAAATGATCTGACATTTGTCTTCAAATAGTGGTCTTGGAACATAAATGTTACATTCAAAATTACCATTCGAGAACTTAGTGCGAATGCAAACGACCGGCATTCACATTCCTAATTTCTGCGTGGCTGATCAAGCGTACGAGAAGTGTATCAAAGAATTACTCTTTTGTCATTGCCTTCACTGTAGCAAGATTCCTGGATGATGTGAAAAATCTACTGATGAATTATTATTACCCTATCGATGAAACCTAGAGTCAAACATGCATCGATCGGTACGGAGATTGACATCGCTATGCCATGGTGATGGCTCACATTTTCTACGGATAAGATGTATAATTTCCTCTGAATACTATACAGAATAAGGTGCCGATTGCTCTAAAATCCTCTTGAACGGAGTCAAAATCATCTTCATGCAATTGGGACATGTACAGTTTAAAGATCACATGAGATATTTAGCAGTGCCTTTGAGTCGAATGCCTAAAACCTTTGGAATGACAGAAAAAGCCAATCAACACGCCGTCCGGCCACATTTCTCTCATGATCACTATTACGAACCCGACAATATCCGCACTGAACAACGACAAGCTTTCTACGCTTGGCACTGCTCATACGCTTTGGACGCCTTTGAAAGTTCAGGAAGAAATGTTAAAGTATTGTCGCTACGATCTGGACATTGTAGGGCGTTGCTCTGGAAAATTTCGAGAACTCTTCGTGGAGCACGGTGGGATCGACCCCTTCGCGGAAGCCTATACCATCGACAAAGCGTGATTCTTAGTGTAAGAAACTCAGTTATCATGGTCGAATAATACCGCAAAGAAATTACAGAACCAAATAAATGGTGTCCTACATTTGTATCGTTTACCATGCTTTCTTTATCTGTATGCGTTGTAACCTTAATTCTCTGTCTACCCATCTCTCAAAACGCAAGTGTCTCAAGGTGAAAGTATTACCCGTTTCTTCTATCACCCAATGCGGACGTGCATGCTTATGTGTGTGAGTCAGATTTCACTTATACACATATCGTTTGTGCGAAAATTTAATAAGGACAATACATACAAAGACACAGAAACCATTGTTCTCAGTATTTCTGGAAGTCACATTGGGGCTACTAGATTGTAAAACATAATCTTCATGAGGTACCAAACCAATTACTTTCTTCGATGGTCTTGTTGGTTCTGTCATCCTATCAGATTTACCACCAGTTCGTTTTCTTTCAACGTCTCGGTATCACTCTATAGTGGATGCAAATGGTGTTGGATATGAAAAATGGACAATCATGTCATCTTTGACATCCCTAGGCAAATCTTCTACCAACGCATTTTGAAAAGTATTGAGTCACACGAATCGCTATCGTTGCTTGGTGTCTGCTTTCTGCTTGGAAAAGTGTAATCGTTTTATACACTACTTGAACTCTATACATTTCACGGCTTAGGTGTAAGCCTCCAATTTCAATTGCATGGAAGTCAACATTTGCGTATCTATAATGTGACAATAATATTAGGGACCGAGCAAATTAATTTTGGGCTGAATCAGGACTATGTGTGTGTGTGAGGCGATACGGTATGATGTTGGCCCTTTCTTTCTTCTAGTTCCTCACCGGAACAAATTCATCTTGATTGCAAAACTTTCGTTTGACTAGGTTTATTACGCAGCAGTTCCATATATCGGGTCAGTGTCTTAGAGTTCGAATATTCATTCAGTTTTCAAAGAGGCAAGAAGACAGAAGTATAACAGCAGATCGACCTGCTGGTCAACGATTTGCCAAGAGTAATACGAAAACCTAATTCACAGGCAAAAGTGTTAAGAAAACTTAACCCTTCTGGACAATGACTTGATTAGGCTCATATGAATACACATGGCATTTCGATTTCCAACAGATCTGCTTAGGTAGAGAAGTTAGGACACAATCACATGATGCACTGATTGGATGACAAAACGAGAGACAGAGAGAACGAGAAAGAAAGCGAGTATAGACCCATTGGAAAATTGATATTGGTAAAGAAAGTGCATTCTATTAGATTTTTCTCTTATTAGTATGGCATTCTCTTATATTTCTGGCATAGTTGTACCCCGAAACGTTGTTTAATTATATACATTGCCACATCGGCTATTGCCGAACGACTATATACATCTTTGTAAATTAGAACTAAGCTGCCTCCCGTCAAGAGTATGCCAGCCAAGGTTACCAAAAAATTATATTCACTGAGTAATGTGAACTATCATTCACAACGAAGTATGCTGCATTTATCTTCTTCAGATTTGTTAATAACTTAGGTAAAATTTTAATGAACAATATTCCAGTTTTTGTTAGACTAAAGTAAGAAAATAATCCGAACCTATTAAAATCCTACTTCTGATATTTATTTCTTGAAACCTAAAACGCGATTCCCTGAATTAGAAATTGTATCAACATACAAATTCCAAAGTGCATGTTGCCATCGAATTTTATGTCAAACGATGATATAATAGCCATTGTCGCCCTACAAAAGTGATTATCTTGTCAAAACTTGTAAATATGCATGAATGTGTATAGTGAGGTTTCTGATATGTTGTTTTGAACTTGAGGGTTTAAAGTTCTGATCACGGTATATGCTTATTTATATCTCATGGAGAGGTCCAAAGAGGAAATACCCAGATCTGCCGTTATAAAATGCGCCTGCATATTAGGATCGATGCTGATGATTGCAGTAATTCGTATAACAACAGACGTATCGTCAATATTACACTGAGCAGATCAAGAACGTGCCCGTCTTGAAGACAAGAGTAAAACGAATATGTATCAAACGATTATCATGAGCCGGAAGATACAAAGGTGTTGCGGGCGTCATCTGTATTAAATCACATGGTTCAACGGTTGGTAAAAACACAAACAGTATATACCCCTCAACATCTACGCCCGTCGGTTCAAACCAGCTTTCATAACTAACAGTGACAGCGTCACAAGTTAAATTCATCTGCGTTGTTGAGGTAATCGGTACCTGGTCAGAACTGATATCCCACATGCAAAAGTCGCGTCGTACCACAAATGCTTTTCATGTCAACCTAAAATTGATTTTTGTTCACTATCGTGCAATGTTAACCACATACGGTTTCGATTCTATTGCAATGATAGATCTGAGTGTAGAGTAATTTGCACGTATATAACTTTTAGAGTCTTTTCCGGTCTTAGTCTAGTATGTTCTTTGGTCGATTTTATGTTGTAGGCACCTGCAGAGGGTTTATTAGTATTCCAGATGGCACCGTTGTCTGATAAAAATACAAATAAGTTATTCACTGGCAGACCAGCTAACGGTTGTGATAGGATATTAGTAAACGCGCAGTGAAGCAAACGCGATCTCTAGTGTGCGTGATTACCCAGCGGTAAGAGTTGCAGAAATATCACACTGAATTATGGCTTCGTTGATCAGATTGTAATGAAATTAGGTAACGCTCTGCGTTGTATTTATTACAAAATGTTGCATGGCGGCAGATATTTTGCGTAAAACGTACACTCAATCGTTTCAGAATTCGCCATTGGTGTACGAACTTCGTTCGTCGTACACATCATCAATATGTTCAACAAGTTCGTGATCAGTAATGTCTCTCTCCATGAGGCCATATGTAGCCAGTATCTGACAAATCGTTAATAATTTCGGGTGCGTTTATCAGCAAGGTCGTTAACGTCACATAGTCCCTTCCCTTTGGTTACTGCTCTGGTGTGAATGCAGCAGGTCTTTGGTCTGGCTGTGCTTTCCGTGCAATTTATTTCATGTAACTTTTCGTAAGTTCAGCAACTTGCTTTATGGGGATAATTAGCGGTGTAAATGTTTGTTTTAAACTGGCTGTGATGTCTTCTTATGCAGTCTCTTGTAACTATAATATATATTTGACGTTTGTCGACATACTATATCATTCTAAATGAATTCATGGTGTTCACAAGGCGCTTCACTGCATCGCTTTCCAAAGGCTTTTTTGACATCCTGGAAGATGTCATTAATTGATTTTTATTGTTAAATTGCTGTGTCAGACTCATTCGTGTCCAACCAGCTCGGTATGTACCTCTACATATTTCAGTTACCTTGACGGTGAGAAAAGTGTATGGATCCTTTGTGATCCGCGCAAACATATCACGAAATTCATTCATCTGCTGCAGAGTTGGGTGGAATAATACCAAGTCCAACGAATATTTCCAGGACTATGCGCGTCGATGCCAGAATATATCATCAACATACAGTTGTCACGATTAAGTTATGTAGATGTGCGTATCGCTGAATCAAACAAATCAAGTCTGTGCTTTTATACCGACAACTTGTGCAGGAGTGACCTGGTGCACAAGCATCACATTGTCATATTACTGTAAGACTGGTTTGTATTATATTCAAATCGTCAATGGTAGATGCTTCAGCAATGCTGTGAACGGCACCACGTCCACCATGAATGATCTTTCTAGATTCAAAGGCCTAGTCAAAAATGGATATTTCAAACCTGTCTTGCTCATTATCACGGACAAGGTCGACTGGAATTCTTTTGCTCAGATTCCCGTGGTTATTCCCAACAATGAATTGTTCAAGAGCTTGACAAAGCCCTTCTCAATGTCATTAGTGTCCATTCCTATCAGATCCCTTTTCTGGATATACAGCTCCACGTAGGGATACAGCGAACACACGTCCAAGTATTTCATTTCTTCTCCTTTCTCTTCGTCGGCTTGGTACAGCAAACAGGTGGCATTGGTCCTTCCTCCGTACAAACTATCCCTCGGGTTCAGCGGGTCCATGAACTGGTAACTTTCCACGAGGCGTTTAAACTCGGGATCGGTTTTCAAACGGTGATCGTATTCGTGTTCCCACATTTCCACCACTTGGTATCCTTCCTGTTCTAACTTTAGGCGTCGCTGACAAGTGGCCTGGTACAAGTCTTCCATGGTTCGTTGTAAAAACTGATTTTTAGTGCCACGGTCAGGGTAACAGACGGGACATCCGTGAAATAAGCAACCGTTAAACTCGTACACGATCTTGGGGTTTTCTAAGTCCCAGCCATCGACCGAATGCGTTCCGATGGTCTTTTCGCCTCCTCCGTTGCGGGCATGCTGAATCCATTTGTCTTCCTTGTCGCACAAGTAATGTAACCAGCGTAGGGCTTTGACCGAGTATTGACGTTTGACATAGTTGCTCGTTTGAGGACTGATGACAGCCACGGTGTTTTCAGGCATGAATCGTTGCCGGTACACTAAGGAACACGCTTTGGCAATGGTGCAAGCTTCTTTCAAAGGATCGACCCCTCCGTGTTCCATGAACAGTTCTCGAAATTTTCCACAGCAACGTCGTAAAATGTCCACGTTGGAACGACAATACTTTAACATTTCTTCCTGAAAGTCGAAGGGGTCCGAGGCGTGAGCCTGATACCAAGCGTAGAAAGCTTCTCGTTGTTCGGTACGCATGTTGTCAGGGTCGTAATAGTGAGCCTCAGGCAAATGGGGTAGAACGGCGTGTTGACTGGCTTCCGTATTGAAAAAGTGTGGAAAGTACCCTTTAGCGTAATTATTGTGACTACCAATCACATTTCTGGAGAAGTTCCCTATAACAGGAATACATAAAACATTTTTCAGCACAAGAGAGGACATATTTGGCGGCCAGCATACAAGGTGGAGGAAGAACCCGTGAAAAAAACCTACCCACGAGAAGCTACTTGTAACCTGTCTCACATATCCACATTGGTTGAATCGGAGACTCGAACCCACGAAAACAGAGTTGAGGCGGCAGTGATCCGTAACGATGAGCAGTTTAGACCACTCGGCCACTCTGGGCCCAGAGAGAGAGAGAGAGAGAGTGTGTGTGTGTGTGTGTGTGTGTGTGTGTGTGTGTGTTATACCATTTTTAAACACATCACGACATTTAGGTTAGTGTGTTTTCGTTTCTCCTTACGAAATTAGACAAACATCTATAATTACTCCTAGGGGAAAAACACGATTGTAAAGTATCACAAGAATGAAGTGGAGACTAATTTGATTACAAAATGTCCGCAGAATAGTACACTCAAGCATGCAGTAATGTAATTTGCAATTAGGTTGACGCAATTTCCATGCGATCGCCCATGGTACGATTATTCGTGCGTTAGTTGTATTGTTTGAAAAGGGACTAGTGTCAAATACAGAAATGCGTTTGATTTTCACTCTCCGCGAATAACAACTGAAACAACTGGAAAATATCGATCAGACAATGAAGTCAAGAAGGAATGCATTGCTCAACTAGGCGAAATTTTGTCAGGCCTATGTGTTACCAACAACATCTGACGCAAGGTTCACAGCAGAAAAGTGATTGCCAACTGCTGAGAGTGTGCTCTACTCGTGGACAAGTTATACGTACCAATATTACCAAAGCACACGTTTGTGGAAGAACGAAATGATCTGACATTTGTCTTCAAATAGTGGTCTTGGAACATAAATGTTACATTCAAAATTACCATTCGAGAACTTAGTGCGAATGCAAACGACCGGCATTCACATTCCTAATTTCTGCGTGGCTGATCAAGCGTACGAGAAGTGTATCAAAGAATCACTCTTTTGTCATTGCCTTCACTGTAGCAAGATTCCTGGATGATGTGAAAAATCTACTGATGAATTATTATTACCCTATCGATGAAACCTAGAGTCAAACATGCATCGATCGGTACGGAGATTGACATCGCTATGCCATGGTGATGGCTCACATTTTCTACGGATAAGATGTATAATTTCCTCTGAATACTATACAGAATAAGGTGCCGATTGCTCTAAAATCCTCTTGAACGGAGTCAAAATCATCTTCATGCAATTGGGACATGTACAGTTTAAAGATCACATGAGATATTTAGCAGTGCCTTTGAGTCGAATGCCTAAAACCTTTGGAATGACAGAAAAAACCAATCAACACGCCGTCCGGCCACATTTCTCTCATGATCACTATTACGAACCCGACAATATCCGCACTGAACAACGACAAGCTTTCTACGCTTGGCACTGCTCATACGCTTTGGACGCCTTTGAAAGTTCAGGAAGAAATGTTAAAGTATTGTCGCTACGATCTGGACATTGTAGGGCGTTGCTCTGGAAAATTTCGAGAACTCTTCGTGGAGCACGGTGGGATCGACCCCTTCGCGGAAGCCTATACCATCGACAAAGCGTGATTCTTAGTGTAAGAAACTCAGTTATCATGGTCGAATAATACCGCAAAGAAATTACAGAACCAAATAAATGGTGTCCTACATTTGTATCGTTTACCATGCTTTCTTTATCTGTATGCGTTGTAACCTTAATTCTCTGTCTACCCATCTCTCAAAACGCAAGTGTCTCAAGGTGAAAGTATTACCCGTTTCTTCTATCACCCAATGCGGACGTGCATGCTTATGTGTGTGAGTCAGATTTCACTTATACACATATCGTTTGTGCGAAAATTTAATAAGGACAATACATACAAAGACACAGAAACCATTGTTCTCAGTATTTCTGGAAGTCACATTGGGGCTACTAGATTGTAAAACATAATCTTCATGAGGTACCAAACCAATTACTTTCTTCGATGGTCTTGTTGGTTCTGTCATCCTATCAGATTTACCACCAGTTCGTTTTCTTTCAACGTCTCGGTATCACTCTATAGTGGATGCAAATGGTGTTGGATATGAAAAATGGACAATCATGTCATCTTTGACATCCCTAGGCAAATCTTCTACCAACGCATTTTGAAAAGTATTGAGTCACACGAATCGCTATCGTTGCTTGGTGTCTGCTTTCTGCTTGGAAAAGTGTAATCGTTTTATACACTACTTGAACTCTATACATTTCACGGCTTAGGTGTAAGCCTTCAATTTCAATTGCATGGAAGTCAACATTTGCGTATCTATAATGTGACAATAATATTAGGGACCGAGCAAATTAATTTTGGGCTGAATCAGGACTATGTGTGTGTGTGAGGCGATACGGTATGATGTTGGCCCTTTCTTTCTTCTAGTTCCTCACCGGAACAAATTCATCTTGATTGCAAAACTTTCGTTTGACTAGGTTTATTACGCAGCAGTTCCATATATCGGGTCAGTGTCTTAGAGTTCGAATATTCATTCAGTTTTCAAAGAGGCAAGAAGACAGAAGTATAACAGCAGATCGACCTGCTGGTCAACGATTTGCCAAGAGTAATACGAAAACCTAATTCACAGGCAAAAGTGTTAAGAAAACTTAACCCTTCTGGACAATGACTTGATTAGGCTCATATGAATACACATGGCATTTCGATTTCCAACAGATCTGCTTAGGTAGAGAAGTTAGGACACAATCACATGATGCACTGATTGGATGACAAAACGAGAGACAGAGAGAACGAGAAAGAAAGCGAGTATAGACCCATTGGAAAATTGATATTGGTAAAGAAAGTGCATTCTATTAGATTTTTCTCTTATTAGTATGGCATTCTCTTATATTTCTGGCATAGTTGTACCCCGAAACGTTGTTTAATTATATACATTGCCACATCGGCTATTGCCGAACGACTATATACATCTTTGTAAATTAGAACTAAGCTGCCTCCCGTCAAGAGTATGCCAGCCAAGGTTACCAAAAAATTATATTCACTGAGTAATGTGAACTATCATTCACAACGAAGTATGCTGCATTTATCTTCTTCAGATTTGTTAATAACTTAGGTAAAATTTTAATGAACAATATTCCAGTTTTTGTTAGACTAAAGTAAGAAAATAATCCGAACCTATTAAAATCCTACTTCTGATATTTATTTCTTGAAACCTAAAACGCGATTCCCTGAATTAGAAATTGTATCAACATACAAATTCCAAAGTGCATGTTGCCATCGAATTTTATGTCAAACGATGATATAATAGCCATTGTCGCCCTACAAAAGTGATTATCTTGTCAAAACTTGTAAATATGCATGAATGTGTATAGTGAGGTTTCTGATATGTTGTTTTGAACTTGAGGGTTTAAAGTTCTGATCACGGTATATGCTTATTTATATCTCATGGAGAGGTCCAAAGAGGAAATACCCAGATCTGCCGTTATAAAATGCGCCTGCATATTAGGATCGATGCTGATGATTGCAGTAATTCGTATAACAACAGACGTATCGTCAATATTACACTGAGCAGATCAAGAACGTGCCCGTCTTGAAGACAAGAGTAAAACGAATATGTATCAAACGATTATCATGAGCCGGAAGATACAAAGGTGTTGCGGGCGTCATCTGTATTAAATCACATGGTTCAACGGTTGGTAAAAACACAAACAGTATATACCCCTCAACATCTACGCCCGTCGGTTCAAACCAGCTTTCATAACTAACAGTGACAGCGTCACAAGTTAAATTCATCTGCGTTGTTGAGGTAATCGGTACCTGGTCAGAACTGATATCCCACATGCAAAAGTCGCGTCGTACCACAAATGCTTTTCATGTCAACCTAAAATTGATTTTTGTTCACTATCGTGCAATGTTAACCACATACGGTTTCGATTCTATTGCAATGATAGATCTGAGTGTAGAGTAATTTGCACGTATATAACTTTTAGAGTCTTTTCCGGTCTTAGTCTAGTATGTTCTTTGGTCGATTTTATGTTGTAGGCACCTGCAGAGGGTTTATTAGTATTCCAGATGGCACCGTTGTCTGATAAAAATACAAATAAGTTATTCACTGGCAGACCAGCTAACGGTTGTGATAGGATATTAGTAAACGCGCAGTGAAGCAAACGCGATCTCTAGTGTGCGTGATTACCCAGCGGTAAGAGTTGCAGAAATATCACACTGAATTATGGCTTCGTTGATCAGATTGTAATGAAATTAGGTAACGCTCTGCGTTGTATTTATTACAAAATGTTGCATGGCGGCAGATATTTTGCGTAAAACGTACACTCAATCGTTTCAGAATTCGCCATTGGTGTACGAACTTCGTTCGTCGTACACATCATCAATATGTTCAACAAGTTCGTGATCAGTAATGTCTCTCTCCATGAGGCCATATGTAGCCAGTATCTGACAAATCGTTAATAATTTCGGGTGCGTTTATCAGCAAGGTCGTTAACGTCACATAGTCCCTTCCCTTTGGTTACTGCTCTGGTGTGAATGCAGCAGGTCTTTGGTCTGGCTGTGCTTTCCGTGCAATTTATTTCATGTAACTTTTCGTAAGTTCAGCAACTTGCTTTATGGGGATAATTAGCGGTGTAAATGTTTGTTTTAAACTGGCTGTGATGTCTTCTTATGCAGTCTCTTGTAACTATAATATATATTTGACGTTTGTCGACATACTATATCATTCTAAATGAATTCATGGTGTTCACAAGGCGCTTCACTGCATCGCTTTCCAAAGGCTTTTTTGACATCCTGGAAGATGTCATTAATTGATTTTTATTGTTAAATTGCTGTGTCAGACTCATTCGTGTCCAACCAGCTCGGTATGTACCTCTACATATTTCAGTTACCTTGACGGTGAGAAAAGTGTATGGATCCTTTGTGATCCGCGCAAACATATCACGAAATTCATTCATCTGCTGCAGAGTTGGGTGGAATAATACCAAGTCCAACGAATATTTCCAGGACTATGCGCGTCGATGCCAGAATATATCATCAACATACAGTTGTCACGATTAAGTTATGTAGATGTGCGTATCGCTGAATCAAACAAATCAAGTCTGTGCTTTTATACCGACAACTTGTGCAGGAGTGACCTGGTGCACAAGCATCACATTGTCATATTACTGTAAGACTGGTTTGTATTATATTCAAATCGTCAATGGTAGATGCTTCAGCAATGCTGCGAACGGCACCACGTCCACCATGAATGATCTTTCTAGATTCAAAGGCCTAGTCAAAAATGGATATTTCAAACCTGTCTTGCTCATTATCACGGACAAGGTCGACTGGAATTCTTTTGCTCAGATTCCCGTGGTTATTCCCAACAATGAATTGTTCAAGAGCTTGACAAAGCCCTTCTCAATGTCATTAGTGTCCATTCCTATCAGATCCCTTTTCTGGATATACAGCTCCACGTAGGGATACAGCGAACACACGTCCAAGTATTTCATTTCTTCTCCTTTCTCTTCGTCGGCTTGGTACAGCAAACAGGTGGCATTGGTCCTTCCTCCGTACAAACTATCCCTCGGGTTCAGCGGGTCCATGAACTGGTAACTTTCCACGAGGCGTTTAAACTCGGGATCGGTTTTCAAACGGTGATCGTATTCGTGTTCCCACATTTCCACCACTTGGTATCCTTCCTGTTCTAACTTTAGGCGTCGCTGACAAGTGGCCTGGTACAAGTCTTCCATGGTTCGTTGTAAAAACTGATTTTTAGTGCCACGGTCAGGGTAACAGACGGGACATCCGTGAAATAAGCAACCGTTAAACTCGTACACGATCTTGGGGTTTTCTAAGTCCCAGCCATCGACCGAATGCGTTCCGATGGTCTTTTCGCCTCCTCCGTTGCGGGCATGCTGAATCCATTTGTCTTCCTTGTCGCACAAGTAATGTAACCAGCGTAGGGCTTTGACCGAGTATTGACGTTTGACATAGTTGCTCGTTTGAGGACTGATGACAGCCACGGTGTTTTCAGGCATGAATCGTTGCCGGTACACTAAGGAACACGCTTTGGCAATGGTGCAAGCTTCTTTCAAAGGATCGACCCCTCCGTGTTCCATGAACAGTTCTCGAAATTTTCCACAGCAACGTCGTAAAATGTCCACGTTGGAACGACAATACTTTAACATTTCTTCCTGAAAGTCGAAGGGGTCCGAGGCGTGAGCCTGATACCAAGCGTAGAAAGCTTCTCGTTGTTCGGTACGCATGTTGTCAGGGTCGTAATAGTGAGCCTCAGGCAAATGGGGTAGAACGGCGTGTTGACTGGCTTCCGTATTGAAAAAGTGTGGAAAGTACCCTTTAGCGTAATTATTGTGACTACCAATCACATTTCTGGAGAAGTTCCCTATAACAGGAATACATAAAACATTTTTCAGCACAAGAGAGGACATATTTGGCGGCCAGCATACAAGGTGGAGGAAGAACCCGTGAAAAAAACCTACCCACGAGAAGCTACTTGTAACCTGTCTCACATATCCACATTGGTTGAATCGGAGACTCGAACCCACGAAAACAGAGTTGAGGCGGCAGTGATCCGTAACGATGAGCAGTTTAGACCACTCGGCCACTCTGGGCCCAGAGAGAGAGAGAGAGAGAGTGTGTGTGTGTGTGTGTGTGTGTGTGTGTGTTATACCATTTTAAACACATCACGACATTTAGGTTAGTGTGTTTTCGTTTCTCCTTACGAAATTAGACAAACATCTATAATTACTCCTAGGGGAAAAACACGATTGTAAAGTATCACAAGAATGAAGTGGAGACTAATTTGATTACAAAATGTCCGCAGAATAGTACACTCAAGCATGCAGTAATGTAATTTGCAATTAGGTTGACGCAATTTCCATGCGATCGCCCATGGTACGATTATTCGTGCGTTAGTTGTATTGTTTGAAAAGGGACTAGTGTCAAATACAGAAATGCGTTTGATTTTCACTCTCCGCGAATAACAACTGAAACAACCGGAAAATATCGATCAGACAATGAAGTCAAGAAGGAATGCATTGCTCAACTAGGCGAAATTTTGTCAGGCCTATGTGTTACCAACAACATCTGACGCAAGGTTCACAGCAGAAAAGTGATTGCCAACTGCTGAGAGTGTGCTCTACTCGTGGACAAGTTATACGTACCAATATTACCAAAGCACACGTTTGTGGAAGAACGAAATGATCTGACATTTGTCTTCAAATAGTGGTCTTGGAACATAAATGTTACATTCAAAATTACCATTCGAGAACTTAGTGCGAATGCAAACGACCGGCATTCACATTCCTAATTTCTGCGTGGCTGATCAAGCGTACGAGAAGTGTATCAAAGAATCACTCTTTTGTCATTGCCTTCACTGTAGCAAGATTCCTGGATGATGTGAAAAATCTACTGATGAATTATTATTACCCTATCGATGAAACCTAGAGTCAAACATGCATCGATCGGTACGGAGATTGACATCGCTATGCCATGGTGATGGCTCACATTTTCTACGGATAAGATGTATAATTTCCTCTGAATACTATACAGAATAAGGTGCCGATTGCTCTAAAATCCTCTTGAACGGAGTCAAAATCATCTTCATGCAATTGGGACATGTACAGTTTAAAGATCACATGAGATATTTAGCAGTGCCTTTGAGTCGAATGCCTAAAACCTTTGGAATGACAGAAAAAGCCAATCAACACGCCGTCCGGCCACATTTCTCTCATGATCACTATTACGAACCCGACAATATCCGCACTGAACAACGACAAGCTTTCTACGCTTGGCACTGCTCATACGCTTTGGACGCCTTTGAAAGTTCAGGAAGAAATGTTAAAGTATTGTCGCTACGATCTGGACATTGTAGGGCGTTGCTCTGGAAAATTTCGAGAACTCTTCGTGGAGCACGGTGGGATCGACCCCTTCGCGGAAGCCTATACCATCGACAAAGCGTGATTCTTAGTGTAAAAAACTCAGTTATCATGGTCGAATAATACCGCAAAGAAATTACAGAACCAAATAAATGGTGTCCTACATTTGTATCGTTTACCATGCTTTCTTTATCTGTATGCGTTGTAACCTTAATTCTCTGTCTACCCATCTCTCAAAACGCAAGTGTCTCAAGGTGAAAGTATTACCCGTTTCTTCTATCACCCAATGCGGACGTGCATGCTTATGTGTGTGAGTCAGATTTCACTTATACACATATCGTTTGTGCGAAAATTTAATAAGGACAATACATACAAAGACACAGAAACCATTGTTCTCAGTATTTCTGGAAGTCACATTGGGGCTACTAGATTGTAAAACATAATCTTCATGAGGTACCAAACCAATTACTTTCTTCGATGGTCTTGTTGGTTCTGTCATCCTATCAGATTTACCACCAGTTCGTTTTCTTTCAACGTCTCGGTATCACTCTATAGTGGATGCAAATGGTGTTGGATATGAAAAATGGACAATCATGTCATCTTTGACATCCCTAGGCAAATCTTCTACCAACGCATTTTGAAAAGTATTGAGTCACACGAATCGCTATCGTTGCTTGGTGTCTGCTTTCTGCTTGGAAAAGTGTAATCGTTTTATACACTACTTGAACTCTATACATTTCACGGCTTAGGTGTAAGCCTCCAATTTCAATTGCATGGAAGTCAACATTTGCGTATCTATAATGTGACAATAATATTAGGGACCGAGCAAATTAATTTTGGGCTGAATCAGGACTATGTGTGTGTGTGAGGCGATACGGTATGATGTTGGCCCTTTCTTTCTTCTAGTTCCTCACCGGAACAAATTCATCTTGATTGCAAAACTTTCGTTTGACTAGGTTTATTACGCAGCAGTTCCATATATCGGGTCAGTGTCTTAGAGTTCGAATATTCATTCAGTTTTCAAAGAGGCAAGAAGACAGAAGTATAACAGCAGATCGACCTGCTGGTCAACGATTTGCCAAGAGTAATACGAAAACCTAATTCACAGGCAAAAGTGTTAAGAAAACTTAACCCTTCTGGACAATGACTTGATTAGGCTCATATGAATACACATGGCATTTCGATTTCCAACAGATCTGCTTAGGTAGAGAAGTTAGGACACAATCACATGATGCACTGATTGGATGACAAAACGAGAGACAGAGAGAACGAGAAAGAAAGCGAGTATAGACCCATTGGAAAATTGATATTGGTAAAGAAAGTGCATTCTATTAGATTTTTCTCTTATTAGTATGGCATTCTCTTATATTTCTGGCATAGTTGTACCCCGAAACGTTGTTTAATTATATACATTGCCACATCGGCTATTGCCGAACGACTATATACATCTTTGTAAATTAGAACTAAGCTGCCTCCCGTCAAGAGTATGCCAGCCAAGGTTACCAAAAAATTATATTCACTGAGTAATGTGAACTATCATTCACAACGAAGTATGCTGCATTTATCTTCTTCAGATTTGTTAATAACTTAGGTAAAATTTTAATGAACAATATTCCAGTTTTTGTTAGACTAAAGTAAGAAAATAATCCGAACCTATTAAAATCCTACTTCTGATATTTATTTCTTGAAACCTAAAACGCGATTCCCTGAATTAGAAATTGTATCAACATACAAATTCCAAAGTGCATGTTGCCATCGAATTTTATGTCAAACGATGATATAATAGCCATTGTCGCCCTACAAAAGTGATTATCTTGTCAAAACTTGTAAATATGCATGAATGTGTATAGTGAGGTTTCTGATATGTTGTTTTGAACTTGAGGGTTTAAAGTTCTGATCACGGTATATGCTTATTTATATCTCATGGAGAGGTCCAAAGAGGAAATACCCAGATCTGCCGTTATAAAATGCGCCTGCATATTAGGATCGATGCTGATGATTGCAGTAATTCGTATAACAACAGACGTATCGTCAATATTACACTGAGCAGATCAAGAACGTGCCCGTCTTGAAGACAAGAGTAAAACGAATATGTATCAAACGATTATCATGAGCCGGAAGATACAAAGGTGTTGCGGGCGTCATCTGTATTAAATCACATGGTTCAACGGTTGGTAAAAACACAAACAGTATATACCCCTCAACATCTACGCCCGTCGGTTCAAACCAGCTTTCATAACTAACAGTGACAGCGTCACAAGTTAAATTCATCTGCGTTGTTGAGGTAATCGGTACCTGGTCAGAACTGATATCCCACATGCAAAAGTCGCGTCGTACCACAAATGCTTTTCATGTCAACCTAAAATTGATTTTTGTTCACTATCGTGCAATGTTAACCACATACGGTTTCGATTCTATTGCAATGATAGATCTGAGTGTAGAGTAATTTGCACGTATATAACTTTTAGAGTCTTTTCCGGTCTTAGTCTAGTATGTTCTTTGGTCGATTTTATGTTGTAGGCACCTGCAGAGGGTTTATTAGTATTCCAGATGGCACCGTTGTCTGATAAAAATACAAATAAGTTATTCACTGGCAGACCAGCTAACGGTTGTGATAGGATATTAGTAAACGCGCAGTGAAGCAAACGCGATCTCTAGTGTGCGTGATTACCCAGCGGTAAGAGTTGCAGAAATATCACACTGAATTATGGCTTCGTTGATCAGATTGTAATGAAATTAGGTAACGCTCTGCGTTGTATTTATTACAAAATGTTGCATGGCGGCAGATATTTTGCGTAAAACGTACACTCAATCGTTTCAGAATTCGCCATTGGTGTACGAACTTCGTTCGTCGTACACATCATCAATATGTTCAACAAGTTCGTGATCAGTAATGTCTCTCTCCATGAGGCCATATGTAGCCAGTATCTGACAAATCGTTAATAATTTCGGGTGCGTTTATCAGCAAGGTCGTTAACGTCACATAGTCCCTTCCCTTTGGTTACTGCTCTGGTGTGAATGCAGCAGGTCTTTGGTCTGGCTGTGCTTTCCGTGCAATTTATTTCATGTAACTTTTCGTAAGTTCAGCAACTTGCTTTATGGGGATAATTAGCGGTGTAAATGTTTGTTTTAAACTGGCTGTGATGTCTTCTTATGCAGTCTCTTGTAACTATAATATATATTTGACGTTTGTCGACATACTATATCATTCTAAATGAATTCATGGTGTTCACAAGGCGCTTCACTGCATCGCTTTCCAAAGGCTTTTTTGACATCCTGGAAGATGTCATTAATTGATTTTTATTGTTAAATTGCTGTGTCAGACTCATTCGTGTCCAACCAGCTCGGTATGTACCTCTACATATTTCAGTTACCTTGACGGTGAGAAAAGTGTATGGATCCTTTGTGATCCGCGCAAACATATCACGAAATTCATTCATCTGCTGCAGAGTTGGGTGGAATAATACCAAGTCCAACGAATATTTCCAGGACTATGCGCGTCGATGCCAGAATATATCATCAACATACAGTTGTCACGATTAAGTTATGTAGATGTGCGTATCGCTGAATCAAACAAATCAAGTCTGTGCTTTTATACCGACAACTTGTGCAGGAGTGACCTGGTGCACAAGCATCACATTGTCATATTACTGTAAGACTGGTTTGTATTATATTCAAATCGTCAATGGTAGATGCTTCAGCAATGCTGTGAACGGCACCACGTCCACCATGAATGATCTTTCTAGATTCAAAGGCCTAGTCAAAAATGGATATTTCAAACCTGTCTTGCTCATTATCACGGACAAGGTCGACTGGAATTCTTTTGCTCAGATTCCCGTGGTTATTCCCAACAATGAATTGTTCAAGAGCTTGACAAAGCCCTTCTCAATGTCATTAGTGTCCATTCCTATCAGATCCCTTTTCTGGATATACAGCTCCACGTAGGGATACAGCGAACACACGTCCAAGTATTTCATTTCTTCTCCTTTCTCTTCGTCGGCTTGGTGCAGCAAACAGGTGGCATTGGTCCTTCCTCCGTACAAACTATCCCTCGGGTTCAGCGGGTCCATGAACTGGTAACTTTCCACGAGGCGTTTAAACTCGGGATCGGTTTTCAAACGGTGATCGTATTCGTGTTCCCACATTTCCACCACTTGGTATCCTTCCTGTTCTAACTTTAGGCGTCGCTGACAAGTGGCCTGGTACAAGTCTTCCATGGTTCGTTGTAAAAACTGATTTTTAGTGCCACGGTCAGGGTAACAGACGGGACATCCGTGAAATAAGCAACCGTTAAACTCGTACACGATCTTGGGGTTTTCTAAGTCCCAGCCATCGACCGAATGCGTTCCGATGGTCTTTTCGCCTCCTCCGTTGCGGGCATGCTGAATCCATTTGTCTTCCTTGTCGCACAAGTAATGTAACCAGCGTAGGGCTTTGACCGAGTATTGACGTTTGACATAGTTGCTCGTTTGAGGACTGATGACAGCCACGGTGTTTTCAGGCATGAATCGTTGCCGGTACACTAAGGAACACGCTTTGGCAATGGTGCAAGCTTCTTTCAAAGGATCGACCCCTCCGTGTTCCATGAACAGTTCTCGAAATTTTCCACAGCAACGTCGTAAAATGTCCACGTTGGAACGACAATACTTTAACATTTCTTCCTGAAAGTCGAAGGGGTCCGAGGCGTGAGCCTGATACCAAGCGTAGAAAGCTTCTCGTTGTTCGGTACGCATGTTGTCAGGGTCGTAATAGTGAGCCTCAGGCAAATGGGGTAGAACGGCGTGTTGACTGGCTTCCGTATTGAAAAAGTGTGGAAAGTACCCTTTAGCGTAATTATTGTGACTACCAATCACATTTCTGGAGAAGTTCCCTATAACAGGAATACATAAAACATTTTTCAGCACAAGAGAGGACATATTTGGCGGCCAGCATACAAGGTGGAGGAAGAACCCGTGAAAAAAACCTACCCACGAGAAGCTACTTGTAACCTGTCTCACATATCCACATTGGTTGAATCGGAGACTCGAACCCACGAAAACAGAGTTGAGGCGGCAGTGATCCGTAACGATGAGCAGTTTAGACCACTCGGCCACTCTGGGCCCAGAGAGAGAGAGAGAGAGAGTGTGTGTGTGTGTGTGTGTGTGTGTGTGTTATACCATTTTAAACACATCACGACATTTAGGTTAGTGTGTTTTCGTTTCTCCTTACGAAATTAGACAAACATCTATAATTACTCCTAGGGGAAAAACACGATTGTAAAGTATCACAAGAATGAAGTGGAGACTAATTTGATTACAAAATGTCCGCAGAATAGTACACTCAAGCATGCAGTAATGTAATTTGCAATTAGGTTGACGCAATTTCCATGCGATCGCCCATGGTACGATTATTCGTGCGTTAGTTGTATTGTTTGAAAAGGGACTAGTGTCAAATACAGAAATGCGTTTGATTTTCACTCTCTGCGAATAACAACTGAAACAACTGGAAAATATCGATCAGACAATGAAGTCAAGAAGGAATGCATTGCTCAACTAGGCGAAATTTTGTCAGGCCTATGTGTTACCAACAACATCTGACGCAAGGTTCACAGCAGAAAAGTGATTGCCAACTGCTGAGAGTGTGCTCTACTCGTGGACAAGTTATACGTACCAATATTACCAAAGCACACGTTTGTGGAAGAACGAAATGATCTGACATTTGTCTTCAAATAGTGGTCTTGGAACATAAATGTTACATTCAAAATTACCATTCGAGAACTTAGTGCGAATGCAAACGACCGGCATTCACATTCCTAATTTCTGCGTGGCTGATCAAGCGTACGAGAAGTGTATCAAAGAATCACTCTTTTGTCATTGCCTTCACTGTAGCAAGATTCCTGGATGATGTGAAAAATCTACTGATGAATTATTATTACCCTATCGATGAAACCTAGAGTCAAACATGCATCGATCGGTACGGAGATTGACATCGCTATGCCATGGTGATGGCTCACATTTTCTACGGATAAGATGTATAATTTCCTCTGAATACTATACAGAATAAGGTGCCGATTGCTCTAAAATCCTCTTGAACGGAGTCAAAATCATCTTCATGCAATTGGGACATGTACAGTTTAAAGATCACATGAGATATTTAGCAGTGCCTTTGAGTCGAATGCCTAAAACCTTTGGAATGACAGAAAAAGCCAATCAACACGCCGTCCGGCCACATTTCTCTCATGATCACTATTACGAACCCGACAATATCCGCACTGAACAACGACAAGCTTTCTACGCTTGGCACTGCTCATACGCTTTGGACGCCTTTGAAAGTTCAGGAAGAAATGTTAAAGTATTGTCGCTACGATCTGGACATTGTAGGGCGTTGCTCTGGAAAATTTCGAGAACTCTTCGTGGAGCACGGTGGGATCGACCCCTTCGCGGAAGCCTATACCATCGACAAAGCGTGATTCTTAGTGTAAGAAACTCAGTTATCATGGTCGAATAATACCGCAAAGAAATTACAGAACCAAATAAATGGTGTCCTACATTTGTATCGTTTACCATGCTTTCTTTATCTGTATGCGTTGTAACCTTAATTCTCTGTCTACCCATCTCTCAAAACGCAAGTGTCTCAAGGTGAAAGTATTACCCGTTTCTTCTATCACCCAATGCGGACGTGCATGCTTATGTGTGTGAGTCAGATTTCACTTATACACATATCGTTTGTGCGAAAATTTAATAAGGACAATACATACAAAGACACAGAAACCATTGTTCTCAGTATTTCTGGAAGTCACATTGGGGCTACTAGATTGTAAAACATAATCTTCATGAGGTACCAAACCAATTACTTTCTTCGATGGTCTTGTTGGTTCTGTCATCCTATCAGATTTACCACCAGTTCGTTTTCTTTCAACGTCTCGGTATCACTCTATAGTGGATGCAAATGGTGTTGGATATGAAAAATGGACAATCATGTCATCTTTGACATCCCTAGGCAAATCTTCTACCAACGCATTTTGAAAAGTATTGAGTCACACGAATCGCTATCGTTGCTTGGTGTCTGCTTTCTGCTTGGAAAAGTGTAATCGTTTTATACACTACTTGAACTCTATACATTTCACGGCTTAGGTGTAAGCCTCCAATTTCAATTGCATGGAAGTCAACATTTGCGTATCTATAATGTGACAATAATATTAGGGACCGAGCAAATTAATTTTGGGCTGAATCAGGACTATGTGTGTGTGTGAGGCGATACGGTATGATGTTGGCCCTTTCTTTCTTCTAGTTCCTCACCGGAACAAATTCATCTTGATTGCAAAACTTTCGTTTGACTAGGTTTATTACGCAGCAGTTCCATATATCGGGTCAGTGTCTTAGAGTTCGAATATTCATTCAGTTTTCAAAGAGGCAAGAAGACAGAAGTATAACAGCAGATCGACCTGCTGGTCAACGATTTGCCAAGAGTAATACGAAAACCTAATTCACAGGCAAAAGTGTTAAGAAAACTTAACCCTTCTGGACAATGACTTGATTAGGCTCATATGAATACACATGGCATTTCGATTTCCAACAGATCTGCTTAGGTAGAGAAGTTAGGACACAATCACATGATGCACTGATTGGATGACAAAACGAGAGACAGAGAGAACGAGAAAGAAAGCGAGTATAGACCCATTGGAAAATTGATATTGGTAAAGAAAGTGCATTCTATTAGATTTTTCTCTTATTAGTATGGCATTCTCTTATATTTCTGGCATAGTTGTACCCCGAAACGTTGTTTAATTATATACATTGCCACATCGGCTATTGCCGAACGACTATATACATCTTTGTAAATTAGAACTAAGCTGCCTCCCGTCAAGAGTATGCCAGCCAAGGTTACCAAAAAATTATATTCACTGAGTAATGTGAACTATCATTCACAACGAAGTATGCTGCATTTATCTTCTTCAGATTTGTTAATAACTTAGGTAAAATTTTAATGAACAATATTCCAGTTTTTGTTAGACTAAAGTAAGAAAATAATCCGAACCTATTAAAATCCTACTTCTGATATTTATTTCTTGAAACCTAAAACGCGATTCCCTGAATTAGAAATTGTATCAACATACAAATTCCAAAGTGCATGTTGCCATCGAATTTTATGTCAAACGATGATATAATAGCCATTGTCGCCCTACAAAAGTGATTATCTTGTCAAAACTTGTAAATATGCATGAATGTGTATAGTGAGGTTTCTGATATGTTGTTTTGAACTTGAGGGTTTAAAGTTCTGATCACGGTATATGCTTATTTATATCTCATGGAGAGGTCCAAAGAGGAAATACCCAGATCTGCCGTTATAAAATGCGCCTGCATATTAGGATCGATGCTGATGATTGCAGTAATTCGTATAACAACAGACGTATCGTCAATATTACACTGAGCAGATCAAGAACGTGCCCGTCTTGAAGACAAGAGTAAAACGAATATGTATCAAACGATTATCATGAGCCGGAAGATACAAAGGTGTTGCGGGCGTCATCTGTATTAAATCACATGGTTCAACGGTTGGTAAAAACACAAACAGTATATACCCCTCAACATCTACGCCCGTCGGTTCAAACCAGCTTTCATAACTAACAGTGACAGCGTCACAAGTTAAATTCATCTGCGTTGTTGAGGTAATCGGTACCTGGTCAGAACTGATATCCCACATGCAAAAGTCGCGTCGTACCACAAATGCTTTTCATGTCAACCTAAAATTGATTTTTGTTCACTATCGTGCAATGTTAACCACATACGGTTTCGATTCTATTGCAATGATAGATCTGAGTGTAGAGTAATTTGCACGTATATAACTTTTAGAGTCTTTTCCGGTCTTAGTCTAGTATGTTCTTTGGTCGATTTTATGTTGTAGGCACCTGCAGAGGGTTTATTAGTATTCCAGATGGCACCGTTGTCTGATAAAAATACAAATAAGTTATTCACTGGCAGACCAGCTAACGGTTGTGATAGGATATTAGTAAACGCGCAGTGAAGCAAACGCGATCTCTAGTGTGCGTGATTACCCAGCGGTAAGAGTTGCAGAAATATCACACTGAATTATGGCTTCGTTGATCAGATTGTAATGAAATTAGGTAACGCTCTGCGTTGTATTTATTACAAAATGTTGCATGGCGGCAGATATTTTGCGTAAAACGTACACTCAATCGTTTCAGAATTCGCCATTGGTGTACGAACTTCGTTCGTCGTACACATCATCAATATGTTCAACAAGTTCGTGATCAGTAATGTCTCTCTCCATGAGGCCATATGTAGCCAGTATCTGACAAATCGTTAATAATTTCGGGTGCGTTTATCAGCAAGGTCGTTAACGTCACATAGTCCCTTCCCTTTGGTTACTGCTCTGGTGTGAATGCAGCAGGTCTTTGGTCTGGCTGTGCTTTCCGTGCAATTTATTTCATGTAACTTTTCGTAAGTTCAGCAACTTGCTTTATGGGGATAATTAGCGGTGTAAATGTTTGTTTTAAACTGGCTGTGATGTCTTCTTATGCAGTCTCTTGTAACTATAATATATATTTGACGTTTGTCGACATACTATATCATTCTAAATGAATTCATGGTGTTCACAAGGCGCTTCACTGCATCGCTTTCCAAAGGCTTTTTTGACATCCTGGAAGATGTCATTAATTGATTTTTATTGTTAAATTGCTGTGTCAGACTCATTCGTGTCCAACCAGCTCGGTATGTACCTCTACATATTTCAGTTACCTTGACGGTGAGAAAAGTGTATGGATCCTTTGTGATCCGCGCAAACATATCACGAAATTCATTCATCTGCTGCAGAGTTGGGTGGAATAATACCAAGTCCAACGAATATTTCCAGGACTATGCGCGTCGATGCCAGAATATATCATCAACATACAGTTGTCACGATTAAGTTATGTAGATGTGCGTATCGCTGAATCAAACAAATCAAGTCTGTGCTTTTATACCGACAACTTGTGCAGGAGTGACCTGGTGCACAAGCATCACATTGTCATATTACTGTAAGACTGGTTTGTATTATATTCAAATCGTCAATGGTAGATGCTTCAGCAATGCTGTGAACGGCACCACGTCCACCATGAATGATCTTTCTAGATTCAAAGGCCTAGTCAAAAATGGATATTTCAAACCTGTCTTGCTCATTATCACGGACAAGGTCGACTGGAATTCTTTTGCTCAGATTCCCGTGGTTATTCCCAACAATGAATTGTTCAAGAGCTTGACAAAGCCCTTCTCAATGTCATTAGTGTCCATTCCTATCAGATCCCTTTTCTGGATATACAGCTCCACGTAGGGATACAGCGAACACACGTCCAAGTATTTCATTTCTTCTCCTTTCTCTTCGTCGGCTTGGTACAGCAAACAGGTGGCATTGGTCCTTCCTCCGTACAAACTATCCCTCGGGTTCAGCGGGTCCATGAACTGGTAACTTTCCACGAGGCGTTTAAACTCGGGATCGGTTTTCAAACGGTGATCGTATTCGTGTTCCCACATTTCCACCACTTGGTATCCTTCCTGTTCTAACTTTAGGCGTCGCTGACAAGTGGCCTGGTACAAGTCTTCCATGGTTCGTTGTAAAAACTGATTTTTAGTGCCACGGTCAGGGTAACAGACGGGACATCCGTGAAATAAGCAACCGTTAAACTCGTACACGATCTTGGGGTTTTCTAAGTCCCAGCCATCGACCGAATGCGTTCCGATGGTCTTTTCGCCTCCTCCGTTGCGGGCATGCTGAATCCATTTGTCTTCCTTGTCGCACAAGTAATGTAACCAGCGTAGGGCTTTGACCGAGTATTGACGTTTGACATAGTTGCTCGTTTGAGGACTGATGACAGCCACGGTGTTTTCAGGCATGAATCGTTGCCGGTACACTAAGGAACACGCTTTGGCAATGGTGCAAGCTTCTTTCAAAGGATCGACCCCTCCGTGTTCCATGAACAGTTCTCGAAATTTTCCACAGCAACGTCGTAAAATGTCCACGTTGGAACGACAATACTTTAACATTTCTTCCTGAAAGTCGAAGGGGTCCGAGGCGTGAGCCTGATACCAAGCGTAGAAAGCTTCTCGTTGTTCGGTACGCATGTTGTCAGGGTCGTAATAGTGAGCCTCAGGCAAATGGGGTAGAACGGCGTGTTGACTGGCTTCCGTATTGAAAAAGTGTGGAAAGTACCCTTTAGCGTAATTATTGTGACTACCAATCACATTTCTGGAGAAGTTCCCTATAACAGGAATACATAAAACATTTTTCAGCACAAGAGAGGACATATTTGGCGGCCAGCATACAAGGTGGAGGAAGAACCCGTGAAAAAAACCTACCCACGAGAAGCTACTTGTAACCTGTCTCACATATCCACATTGGTTGAATCGGAGACTCGAACCCACGAAAACAGAGTTGAGGCGGCAGTGATCCGTAACGATGAGCAGTTTAGACCACTCGGCCACTCTGGGCCCAGAGAGAGAGAGAGAGAGAGTGTGTGTGTGTGTGTGTGTGTGTGTGTTATACCATTTTTAAACACATCACGACATTTAGGTTAGTGTGTTTTCGTTTCTCCTTACGAAATTAGACAAACATCTATAATTACTCCTAGGGGAAAAACACGATTGTAAAGTATCACAAGAATGAAGTGGAGACTAATTTGATTACAAAATGTCCGCAGAATAGTACACTCAAGCATGCAGTAATGTAATTTGCAATTAGGTTGACGCAATTTCCATGCGATCGCCCATGGTACGATTATTCGTGCGTTAGTTGTATTGTTTGAAAAGGGACTAGTGTCAAATACAGAAATGCGTTTGATTTTCACTCTCCGCGAATAACAACTGAAACAACTGGAAAATATCGATCAGACAATGAAGTCAAGAAGGAATGCATTGCTCAACTAGGCGAAATTTTGTCAGGCCTATGTGTTACCAACAACATCTGACGCAAGGTTCACAGCAGAAAAGTGATTGCCAACTGCTGAGAGTGTGCTCTACTCGTGGACAAGTTATACGTACCAATATTACCAAAGCACACGTTTGTGGAAGAACGAAATGATCTGACATTTGTCTTCAAATAGTGGTCTTGGAACATAAATGTTACATTCAAAATTACCATTCGAGAACTTAGTGCGAATGCAAACGACCGGCATTCACATTCCTAATTTCTGCGTGGCTGATCAAGCGTACGAGAAGTGTATCAAAGAATCACTCTTTTGTCATTGCCTTCACTGTAGCAAGATTCCTGGATGATGTGAAAAATCTACTGATGAATTATTATTACCCTATCGATGAAACCTAGAGTCAAACATGCATCGATCGGTACGGAGATTGACATCGCTATGCCATGGTGATGGCTCACATTTTCTACGGATAAGATGTATAATTTCCTCTGAATACTATACAGAATAAGGTGCCGATTGCTCTAAAATCCTCTTGAACGGAGTCAAAATCATCTTCATGCAATTGGGACATGTACAGTTTAAAGATCACATGAGATATTTAGCAGTGCCTTTGAGTCGAATGCCTAAAACCTTTGGAATGACAGAAAAAGCCAATCAACACGCCGTCCGGCCACATTTCTCTCATGATCACTATTACGAACCCGACAATATCCGCACTGAACAACGACAAGCTTTCTACGCTTGGCACTGCTCATACGCTTTGGACGCCTTTGAAAGTTCAGGAAGAAATGTTAAAGTATTGTCGCTACGATCTGGACATTGTAGGGCGTTGCTCTGGAAAATTTCGAGAACTCTTCGTGGAGCACGGTGGGATCGACCCCTTCGCGGAAGCCTATACCATCGACAAAGCGTGATTCTTAGTGTAAGAAACTCAGTTATCATGGTCGAATAATACCGCAAAGAAATTACAGAACCAAATAAATGGTGTCCTACATTTGTATCGTTTACCATGCTTTCTTTATCTGTATGCGTTGTAACCTTAATTCTCTGTCTACCCATCTCTCAAAACGCAAGTGTCTCAAGGTGAAAGTATTACCCGTTTCTTCTATCACCCAATGCGGACGTGCATGCTTATGTGTGTGAGTCAGATTTCACTTATACACATATCGTTTGTGCGAAAATTTAATAAGGACAATACATACAAAGACACAGAAACCATTGTTCTCAGTATTTCTGGAAGTCACATTGGGGCTACTAGATTGTAAAACATAATCTTCATGAGGTACCAAACCAATTACTTTCTTCGATGGTCTTGTTGGTTCTGTCATCCTATCAGATTTACCACCAGTTCGTTTTCTTTCAACGTCTCGGTATCACTCTATAGTGGATGCAAATGGTGTTGGATATGAAAAATGGACAATCATGTCATCTTTGACATCCCTAGGCAAATCTTCTACCAACGCATTTTGAAAAGTATTGAGTCACACGAATCGCTATCGTTGCTTGGTGTCTGCTTTCTGCTTGGAAAAGTGTAATCGTTTTATACACTACTTGAACTCTATACATTTCACGGCTTAGGTGTAAGCCTCCAATTTCAATTGCATGGAAGTCAACATTTGCGTATCTATAATGTGACAATAATATTAGGGACCGAGCAAATTAATTTTGGGCTGAATCAGGACTATGTGTGTGTGTGAGGCGATACGGTATGATGTTGGCCCTTTCTTTCTTCTAGTTCCTCACCGGAACAAATTCATCTTGATTGCAAAACTTTCGTTTGACTAGGTTTATTACGCAGCAGTTCCATATATCGGGTCAGTGTCTTAGAGTTCGAATATTCATTCAGTTTTCAAAGAGGCAAGAAGACAGAAGTATAACAGCAGATCGACCTGCTGGTCAACGATTTGCCAAGAGTAATACGAAAACCTAATTCACAGGCAAAAGTGTTAAGAAAACTTAACCCTTCTGGACAATGACTTGATTAGGCTCATATGAATACACATGGCATTTCGATTTCCAACAGATCTGCTTAGGTAGAGAAGTTAGGACACAATCACATGATGCACTGATTGGATGACAAAACGAGAGACAGAGAGAACGAGAAAGAAAGCGAGTATAGACCCATTGGAAAATTGATATTGGTAAAGAAAGTGCATTCTATTAGATTTTTCTCTTATTAGTATGGCATTCTCTTATATTTCTGGCATAGTTGTACCCCGAAACGTTGTTTAATTATATACATTGCCACATCGGCTATTGCCGAACGACTATATACATCTTTGTAAATTAGAACTAAGCTGCCTCCCGTCAAGAGTATGCCAGCCAAGGTTACCAAAAAATTATATTCACTGAGTAATGTGAACTATCATTCACAACGAAGTATGCTGCATTTATCTTCTTCAGATTTGTTAATAACTTAGGTAAAATTTTAATGAACAATATTCCAGTTTTTGTTAGACTAAAGTAAGAAAATAATCCGAACCTATTAAAATCCTACTTCTGATATTTATTTCTTGAAACCTAAAACGCGATTCCCTGAATTAGAAATTGTATCAACATACAAATTCCAAAGTGCATGTTGCCATCGAATTTTATGTCAAACGATGATATAATAGCCATTGTCGCCCTACAAAAGTGATTATCTTGTCAAAACTTGTAAATATGCATGAATGTGTATAGTGAGGTTTCTGATATGTTGTTTTGAACTTGAGGGTTTAAAGTTCTGATCACGGTATATGCTTATTTATATCTCATGGAGAGGTCCAAAGAGGAAATACCCAGATCTGCCGTTATAAAATGCGCCTGCATATTAGGATCGATGCTGATGATTGCAGTAATTCGTATAACAACAGACGTATCGTCAATATTACACTGAGCAGATCAAGAACGTGCCCGTCTTGAAGACAAGAGTAAAACGAATATGTATCAAACGATTATCATGAGCCGGAAGATACAAAGGTGTTGCGGGCGTCATCTGTATTAAATCACATGGTTCAACGGTTGGTAAAAACACAAACAGTATATACCCCTCAACATCTACGCCCGTCGGTTCAAACCAGCTTTCATAACTAACAGTGACAGCGTCACAAGTTAAATTCATCTGCGTTGTTGAGGTAATCGGTACCTGGTCAGAACTGATATCCCACATGCAAAAGTCGCGTCGTACCACAAATGCTTTTCATGTCAACCTAAAATTGATTTTTGTTCACTATCGTGCAATGTTAACCACATACGGTTTCGATTCTATTGCAATGATAGATCTGAGTGTAGAGTAATTTGCACGTATATAACTTTTAGAGTCTTTTCCGGTCTTAGTCTAGTATGTTCTTTGGTCGATTTTATGTTGTAGGCACCTGCAGAGGGTTTATTAGTATTCCAGATGGCACCGTTGTCTGATAAAAATACAAATAAGTTATTCACTGGCAGACCAGCTAACGGTTGTGATAGGATATTAGTAAACGCGCAGTGAAGCAAACGCGATCTCTAGTGTGCGTGATTACCCAGCGGTAAGAGTTGCAGAAATATCACACTGAATTATGGCTTCGTTGATCAGATTGTAATGAAATTAGGTAACGCTCTGCGTTGTATTTATTACAAAATGTTGCATGGCGGCAGATATTTTGCGTAAAACGTACACTCAATCGTTTCAGAATTCGCCATTGGTGTACGAACTTCGTTCGTCGTACACATCATCAATATGTTCAACAAGTTCGTGATCAGTAATGTCTCTCTCCATGAGGCCATATGTAGCCAGTATCTGACAAATCGTTAATAATTTCGGGTGCGTTTATCAGCAAGGTCGTTAACGTCACATAGTCCCTTCCCTTTGGTTACTGCTCTGGTGTGAATGCAGCAGGTCTTTGGTCTGGCTGTGCTTTCCGTGCAATTTATTTCATGTAACTTTTCGTAAGTTCAGCAACTTGCTTTATGGGGATAATTAGCGGTGTAAATGTTTGTTTTAAACTGGCTGTGATGTCTTCTTATGCAGTCTCTTGTAACTATAATATATATTTGACGTTTGTCGACATACTATATCATTCTAAATGAATTCATGGTGTTCACAAGGCGCTTCACTGCATCGCTTTCCAAAGGCTTTTTTGACATCCTGGAAGATGTCATTAATTGATTTTTATTGTTAAATTGCTGTGTCAGACTCATTCGTGTCCAACCAGCTCGGTATGTACCTCTACATATTTCAGTTACCTTGACGGTGAGAAAAGTGTATGGATCCTTTGTGATCCGCGCAAACATATCACGAAATTCATTCATCTGCTGCAGAGTTGGGTGGAATAATACCAAGTCCAACGAATATTTCCAGGACTATGCGCGTCGATGCCAGAATATATCATCAACATACAGTTGTCACGATTAAGTTATGTAGATGTGCGTATCGCTGAATCAAACAAATCAAGTCTGTGCTTTTATACCGACAACTTGTGCAGGAGTGACCTGGTGCACAAGCATCACATTGTCATATTACTGTAAGACTGGTTTGTATTATATTCAAATCGTCAATGGTAGATGCTTCAGCAATGCTGTGAACGGCACCACGTCCACCATGAATGATCTTTCTAGATTCAAAGGCCTAGTCAAAAATGGATATTTCAAACCTGTCTTGCTCATTATCACGGACAAGGTCGACTGGAATTCTTTTGCTCAGATTCCCGTGGTTATTCCCAACAATGAATTGTTCAAGAGCTTGACAAAGCCCTTCTCAATGTCATTAGTGTCCATTCCTATCAGATCCCTTTTCTGGATATACAGCTCCACGTAGGGATACAGCGAACACACGTCCAAGTATTTCATTTCTTCTCCTTTCTCTTCGTCGGCTTGGTACAGCAAACAGGTGGCATTGGTCCTTCCTCCGTACAAACTATCCCTCGGGTTCAGCGGGTCCATGAACTGGTAACTTTCCACGAGGCGTTTAAACTCGGGATCGGTTTTCAAACGGTGATCGTATTCGTGTTCCCACATTTCCACCACTTGGTATCCTTCCTGTTCTAACTTTAGGCGTCGCTGACAAGTGGCCTGGTACAAGTCTTCCATGGTTCGTTGTAAAAACTGATTTTTAGTGCCACGGTCAGGGTAACAGACGGGACATCCGTGAAATAAGCAACCGTTAAACTCGTACACGATCTTGGGGTTTTCTAAGTCCCAGCCATCGACCGAATGCGTTCCGATGGTCTTTTCGCCTCCTCCGTTGCGGGCATGCTGAATCCATTTGTCTTCCTTGTCGCACAAGTAATGTAACCAGCGTAGGGCTTTGACCGAGTATTGACGTTTGACATAGTTGCTCGTTTGAGGACTGATGACAGCCACGGTGTTTTCAGGCATGAATCGTTGCCGGTACACTAAGGAACACGCTTTGGCAATGGTGCAAGCTTCTTTCAAAGGATCGACCCCTCCGTGTTCCATGAACAGTTCTCGAAATTTTCCACAGCAACGTCGTAAAATGTCCACGTTGGAACGACAATACTTTAACATTTCTTCCTGAAAGTCGAAGGGGTCCGAGGCGTGAGCCTGATACCAAGCGTAGAAAGCTTCTCGTTGTTCGGTACGCATGTTGTCAGGGTCGTAATAGTGAGCCTCAGGCAAATGGGGTAGAACGGCGTGTTGACTGGCTTCCGTATTGAAAAAGTGTGGAAAGTACCCTTTAGCGTAATTATTGTGACTACCAATCACATTTCTGGAGAAGTTCCCTATAACAGGAATACATAAAACATTTTTCAGCACAAGAGAGGACATATTTGGCGGCCAGCATACAAGGTGGAGGAAGAACCCGTGAAAAAAACCTACCCACGAGAAGCTACTTGTAACCTGTCTCACATATCCACATTGGTTGAATCGGAGACTCGAACCCACGAAAACAGAGTTGAGGCGGCAGTGATCCGTAACGATGAGCAGTTTAGACCACTCGGCCACTCTGGGCCCAGAGAGAGAGAGAGAGAGAGTGTGTGTGTGTGTGTGTGTGTGTGTGTTATACCATTTTTAAACACATCACGACATTTAGGTTAGTGTGTTTTCGTTTCTCCTTACGAAATTAGACAAACATCTATAATTACTCCTAGGGGAAAAACACGATTGTAAAGTATCACAAGAATGAAGTGGAGACTAATTTGATTACAAAATGTCCGCAGAATAGTACACTCAAGCATGCAGTAATGTAATTTGCAATTAGGTTGACGCAATTTCCATGCGATCGCCCATGGTACGATTATTCGTGCGTTAGTTGTATTGTTTGAAAAGGGACTAGTGTCAAATACAGAAATGCGTTTGATTTTCACTCTCCGCGAATAACAACTGAAACAACTGGAAAATATCGATCAGACAATGAAGTCAAGAAGGAATGCATTGCTCAACTAGGCGAAATTTTGTCAGGCCTATGTGTTACCAACAACATCTGACGCAAGGTTCACAGCAGAAAAGTGATTGCCAACTGCTGAGAGTGTGCTCTACTCGTGGACAAGTTATACGTACCAATATTACCAAAGCACACGTTTGTGGAAGAACGAAATGATCTGACATTTGTCTTCAAATAGTGGTCTTGGAACATAAATGTTACATTCAAAATTACCATTCGAGAACTTAGTGCGAATGCAAACGACCGGCATTCACATTCCTAATTTCTGCGTGGCTGATCAAGCGTACGAGAAGTGTATCAAAGAATCACTCTTTTGTCATTGCCTTCACTGTAGCAAGATTCCTGGATGATGTGAAAAATCTACTGATGAATTATTATTACCCTATCGATGAAACCTAGAGTCAAACATGCATCGATCGGTACGGAGATTGACATCGCTATGCCATGGTGATGGCTCACATTTTCTACGGATAAGATGTATAATTTCCTCTGAATACTATACAGAATAAGGTGCCGATTGCTCTAAAATCCTCTTGAACGGAGTCAAAATCATCTTCATGCAATTGGGACATGTACAGTTTAAAGATCACATGAGATATTTAGCAGTGCCTTTGAGTCGAATGCCTAAAACCTTTGGAATGACAGAAAAAGCCAATCAACACGCCGTCCGGCCACATTTCTCTCATGATCACTATTACGAACCCGACAATATCCGCACTGAACAACGACAAGCTTTCTACGCTTGGCACTGCTCATACGCTTTGGACGCCTTTGAAAGTTCAGGAAGAAATGTTAAAGTATTGTCGCTACGATCTGGACATTGTAGGGCGTTGCTCTGGAAAATTTCGAGAACTCTTCGTGGAGCACGGTGGGATCGACCCCTTCGCGGAAGCCTATACCATCGACAAAGCGTGATTCTTAGTGTAAGAAACTCAGTTATCATGGTCGAATAATACCGCAAAGAAATTACAGAACCAAATAAATGGTGTCCTACATTTGTATCGTTTACCATGCTTTCTTTATCTGTATGCGTTGTAACCTTAATTCTCTGTCTACCCATCTCTCAAAACGCAAGTGTCTCAAGGTGAAAGTATTACCCGTTTCTTCTATCACCCAATGCGGACGTGCATGCTTATGTGTGTGAGTCAGATTTCACTTATACACATATCGTTTGTGCGAAAATTTAATAAGGACAATACATACAAAGACACAGAAACCATTGTTCTCAGTATTTCTGGAAGTCACATTGGGGCTACTAGATTGTAAAACATAATCTTCATGAGGTACCAAACCAATTACTTTCTTCGATGGTCTTGTTGGTTCTGTCATCCTATCAGATTTACCACCAGTTCGTTTTCTTTCAACGTCTCGGTATCACTCTATAGTGGATGCAAATGGTGTTGGATATGAAAAATGGACAATCATGTCATCTTTGACATCCCTAGGCAAATCTTCTACCAACGCATTTTGAAAAGTATTGAGTCACACGAATCGCTATCGTTGCTTGGTGTCTGCTTTCTGCTTGGAAAAGTGTAATCGTTTTATACACTACTTGAACTCTATACATTTCACGGCTTAGGTGTAAGCCTCCAATTTCAATTGCATGGAAGTCAACATTTGCGTATCTATAATGTGACAATAATATTAGGGACCGAGCAAATTAATTTTGGGCTGAATCAGGACTATGTGTGTGTGTGAGGCGATACGGTATGATGTTGGCCCTTTCTTTCTTCTAGTTCCTCACCGGAACAAATTCATCTTGATTGCAAAACTTTCGTTTGACTAGGTTTATTACGCAGCAGTTCCATATATCGGGTCAGTGTCTTAGAGTTCGAATATTCATTCAGTTTTCAAAGAGGCAAGAAGACAGAAGTATAACAGCAGATCGACCTGCTGGTCAACGATTTGCCAAGAGTAATACGAAAACCTAATTCACAGGCAAAAGTGTTAAGAAAACTTAACCCTTCTGGACAATGACTTGATTAGGCTCATATGAATACACATGGCATTTCGATTTCCAACAGATCTGCTTAGGTAGAGAAGTTAGGACACAATCACATGATGCACTGATTGGATGACAAAACGAGAGACAGAGAGAACGAGAAAGAAAGCGAGTATAGACCCATTGGAAAATTGATATTGGTAAAGAAAGTGCATTCTATTAGATTTTTCTCTTATTAGTATGGCATTCTCTTATATTTCTGGCATAGTTGTACCCCGAAACGTTGTTTAATTATATACATTGCCACATCGGCTATTGCCGAACGACTATATACATCTTTGTAAATTAGAACTAAGCTGCCTCCCGTCAAGAGTATGCCAGCCAAGGTTACCAAAAAATTATATTCACTGAGTAATGTGAACTATCATTCACAACGAAGTATGCTGCATTTATCTTCTTCAGATTTGTTAATAACTTAGGTAAAATTTTAATGAACAATATTCCAGTTTTTGTTAGACTAAAGTAAGAAAATAATCCGAACCTATTAAAATCCTACTTCTGATATTTATTTCTTGAAACCTAAAACGCGATTCCCTGAATTAGAAATTGTATCAACATACAAATTCCAAAGTGCATGTTGCCATCGAATTTTATGTCAAACGATGATATAATAGCCATTGTCGCCCTACAAAAGTGATTATCTTGTCAAAACTTGTAAATATGCATGAATGTGTATAGTGAGGTTTCTGATATGTTGTTTTGAACTTGAGGGTTTAAAGTTCTGATCACGGTATATGCTTATTTATATCTCATGGAGAGGTCCAAAGAGGAAATACCCAGATCTGCCGTTATAAAATGCGCCTGCATATTAGGATCGATGCTGATGATTGCAGTAATTCGTATAACAACAGACGTATCGTCAATATTACACTGAGCAGATCAAGAACGTGCCCGTCTTGAAGACAAGAGTAAAACGAATATGTATCAAACGATTATCATGAGCCGGAAGATACAAAGGTGTTGCGGGCGTCATCTGTATTAAATCACATGGTTCAACGGTTGGTAAAAACACAAACAGTATATACCCCTCAACATCTACGCCCGTCGGTTCAAACCAGCTTTCATAACTAACAGTGACAGCGTCACAAGTTAAATTCATCTGCGTTGTTGAGGTAATCGGTACCTGGTCAGAACTGATATCCCACATGCAAAAGTCGCGTCGTACCACAAATGCTTTTCATGTCAACCTAAAATTGATTTTTGTTCACTATCGTGCAATGTTAACCACATACGGTTTCGATTCTATTGCAATGATAGATCTGAGTGTAGAGTAATTTGCACGTATATAACTTTTAGAGTCTTTTCCGGTCTTAGTCTAGTATGTTCTTTGGTCGATTTTATGTTGTAGGCACCTGCAGAGGGTTTATTAGTATTCCAGATGGCACCGTTGTCTGATAAAAATACAAATAAGTTATTCACTGGCAGACCAGCTAACGGTTGTGATAGGATATTAGTAAACGCGCAGTGAAGCAAACGCGATCTCTAGTGTGCGTGATTACCCAGCGGTAAGAGTTGCAGAAATATCACACTGAATTATGGCTTCGTTGATCAGATTGTAATGAAATTAGGTAACGCTCTGCGTTGTATTTATTACAAAATGTTGCATGGCGGCAGATATTTTGCGTAAAACGTACACTCAATCGTTTCAGAATTCGCCATTGGTGTACGAACTTCGTTCGTCGTACACATCATCAATATGTTCAACAAGTTCGTGATCAGTAATGTCTCTCTCCATGAGGCCATATGTAGCCAGTATCTGACAAATCGTTAATAATTTCGGGTGCGTTTATCAGCAAGGTCGTTAACGTCACATAGTCCCTTCCCTTTGGTTACTGCTCTGGTGTGAATGCAGCAGGTCTTTGGTCTGGCTGTGCTTTCCGTGCAATTTATTTCATGTAACTTTTCGTAAGTTCAGCAACTTGCTTTATGGGGATAATTAGCGGTGTAAATGTTTGTTTTAAACTGGCTGTGATGTCTTCTTATGCAGTCTCTTGTAACTATAATATATATTTGACGTTTGTCGACATACTATATCATTCTAAATGAATTCATGGTGTTCACAAGGCGCTTCACTGCATCGCTTTCCAAAGGCTTTTTTGACATCCTGGAAGATGTCATTAATTGATTTTTATTGTTAAATTGCTGTGTCAGACTCATTCGTGTCCAACCAGCTCGGTATGTACCTCTACATATTTCAGTTACCTTGACGGTGAGAAAAGTGTATGGATCCTTTGTGATCCGCGCAAACATATCACGAAATTCATTCATCTGCTGCAGAGTTGGGTGGAATAATACCAAGTCCAACGAATATTTCCAGGACTATGCGCGTCGATGCCAGAATATATCATCAACATACAGTTGTCACGATTAAGTTATGTAGATGTGCGTATCGCTGAATCAAACAAATCAAGTCTGTGCTTTTATACCGACAACTTGTGCAGGAGTGACCTGGTGCACAAGCATCACATTGTCATATTACTGTAAGACTGGTTTGTATTATATTCAAATCGTCAATGGTAGATGCTTCAGCAATGCTGTGAACGGCACCACGTCCACCATGAATGATCTTTCTAGATTCAAAGGCCTAGTCAAAAATGGATATTTCAAACCTGTCTTGCTCATTATCACGGACAAGGTCGACTGGAATTCTTTTGCTCAGATTCCCGTGGTTATTCCCAACAATGAATTGTTCAAGAGCTTGACAAAGCCCTTCTCAATGTCATTAGTGTCCATTCCTATCAGATCCCTTTTCTGGATATACAGCTCCACGTAGGGATACAGCGAACACACGTCCAAGTATTTCATTTCTTCTCCTTTCTCTTCGTCGGCTTGGTACAGCAAACAGGTGGCATTGGTCCTTCCTCCGTACAAACTATCCCTCGGGTTCAGCGGGTCCATGAACTGGTAACTTTCCACGAGGCATTTAAACTCGGGATCGGTTTTCAAACGGTGATCGTATTCGTGTTCCCACATTTCCACCACTTGGTATCCTTCCTGTTCTAACTTTAGGCGTCGCTGACAAGTGGCCTGGTACAAGTCTTCCATGGTTCGTTGTAAAAACTGATTTTTAGTGCCACGGTCAGGGTAACAGACGGGACATCCGTGAAATAAGCAACCGTTAAACTCGTACACGATCTTGGGGTTTTCTAAGTCCCAGCCATCGACCGAATGCGTTCCGATGGTCTTTTCGCCTCCTCCGTTGCGGGCATGCTGAATCCATTTGTCTTCCTTGTCGCACAAGTAATGTAACCAGCGTAGGGCTTTGACCGAGTATTGACGTTTGACATAGTTGCTCGTTTGAGGACTGATGACAGCCACGGTGTTTTCAGGCATGAATCGTTGCCGGTACACTAAGGAACACGCTTTGGCAATGGTGCAAGCTTCTTTCAAAGGATCGACCCCTCCGTGTTCCATGAACAGTTCTCGAAATTTTCCACAGCAACGTCGTAAAATGTCCACGTTGGAACGACAATACTTTAACATTTCTTCCTGAAAGTCGAAGGGGTCCGAGGCGTGAGCCTGATACCAAGCGTAGAAAGCTTCTCGTTGTTCGGTACGCATGTTGTCAGGGTCGTAATAGTGAGCCTCAGGCAAATGGGGTAGAACGGCGTGTTGACTGGCTTCCGTATTGAAAAAGTGTGGAAAGTACCCTTTAGCGTAATTATTGTGACTACCAATCACATTTCTGGAGAAGTTCCCTATAACAGGAATACATAAAACATTTTTCAGCACAAGAGAGGACATATTTGGCGGCCAGCATACAAGGTGGAGGAAGAACCCGTGAAAAAAACCTACCCACGAGAAGCTACTTGTAACCTGTCTCACATATCCACATTGGTTGAATCGGAGACTCGAACCCACGAAAACAGAGTTGAGGCGGCAGTGATCCGTAACGATGAGCAGTTTAGACCACTCGGCCACTCTGGGCCCAGAGAGAGAGAGAGAGAGAGTGTGTGTGTGTGTGTGTGTGTGTGTGTGTTATACCATTTTAAACACATCACGACATTTAGGTTAGTGTGTTTTCGTTTCTCCTTACGAAATTAGACAAACATCTATAATTACTCCTAGGGGAAAAACACGATTGTAAAGTATCACAAGAATGAAGTGGAGACTAATTTGATTACAAAATGTCCGCAGAATAGTACACTCAAGCATGCAGTAATGTAATTTGCAATTAGGTTGACGCAATTTCCATGCGATCGCCCATGGTACGATTATTCGTGCGTTAGTTGTATTGTTTGAAAAGGGACTAGTGTCAAATACAGAAATGCGTTTGATTTTCACTCTCTGCGAATAACAACTGAAACAACTGGAAAATATCGATCAGACAATGAAGTCAAGAAGGAATGCATTGCTCAACTAGGCGAAATTTTGTCAGGCCTATGTGTTACCAACAACATCTGACGCAAGGTTCACAGCAGAAAAGTGATTGCCAACTGCTGAGAGTGTGCTCTACTCGTGGACAAGTTATACGTACCAATATTACCAAAGCACACGTTTGTGGAAGAACGAAATGATCTGACATTTGTCTTCAAATAGTGGTCTTGGAACATAAATGTTACATTCAAAATTACCATTCGAGAACTTAGTGCGAATGCAAACGACCGGCATTCACATTCCTAATTTCTGCGTGGCTGATCAAGCGTACGAGAAGTGTATCAAAGAATCACTCTTTTGTCATTGCCTTCACTGTAGCAAGATTCCTGGATGATGTGAAAAATCTACTGATGAATTATTATTACCCTATCGATGAAACCTAGAGTCAAACATGCATCGATCGGTACGGAGATTGACATCGCTATGCCATGGTGATGGCTCACATTTTCTACGGATAAGATGTATAATTTCCTCTGAATACTATACAGAATAAGGTGCCGATTGCTCTAAAATCCTCTTGAACGGAGTCAAAATCATCTTCATGCAATTGGGACATGTACAGTTTAAAGATCACATGAGATATTTAGCAGTGCCTTTGAGTCGAATGCCTAAAACCTTTGGAATGACAGAAAAAGCCAATCAACACGCCGTCCGGCCACATTTCTCTCATGATCACTATTACGAACCCGACAATATCCGCACTGAACAACGACAAGCTTTCTACGCTTGGCACTGCTCATACGCTTTGGACGCCTTTGAAAGTTCAGGAAGAAATGTTAAAGTATTGTCGCTACGATCTGGACATTGTAGGGCGTTGCTCTGGAAAATTTCGAGAACTCTTCGTGGAGCACGGTGGGATCGACCCCTTCGCGGAAGCCTATACCATCGACAAAGCGTGATTCTTAGTGTAAGAAACTCAGTTATCATGGTCGAATAATACCGCAAAGAAATTACAGAACCAAATAAATGGTGTCCTACATTTGTATCGTTTACCATGCTTTCTTTATCTGTATGCGTTGTAACCTTAATTCTCTGTCTACCCATCTCTCAAAACGCAAGTGTCTCAAGGTGAAAGTATTACCCGTTTCTTCTATCACCCAATGCGGACGTGCATGCTTATGTGTGTGAGTCAGATTTCACTTATACACATATCGTTTGTGCGAAAATTTAATAAGGACAATACATACAAAGACACAGAAACCATTGTTCTCAGTATTTCTGGAAGTCACATTGGGGCTACTAGATTGTAAAACATAATCTTCATGAGGTACCAAACCAATTACTTTCTTCGATGGTCTTGTTGGTTCTGTCATCCTATCAGATTTACCACCAGTTCGTTTTCTTTCAACGTCTCGGTATCACTCTATAGTGGATGCAAATGGTGTTGGATATGAAAAATGGACAATCATGTCATCTTTGACATCCCTAGGCAAATCTTCTACCAACGCATTTTGAAAAGTATTGAGTCACACGAATCGCTATCGTTGCTTGGTGTCTGCTTTCTGCTTGGAAAAGTGTAATCGTTTTATACACTACTTGAACTCTATACATTTCACGGCTTAGGTGTAAGCCTCCAATTTCAATTGCATGGAAGTCAACATTTGCGTATCTATAATGTGACAATAATATTAGGGACCGAGCAAATTAATTTTGGGCTGAATCAGGACTATGTGTGTGTGTGAGGCGATACGGTATGATGTTGGCCCTTTCTTTCTTCTAGTTCCTCACCGGAACAAATTCATCTTGATTGCAAAACTTTCGTTTGACTAGGTTTATTACGCAGCAGTTCCATATATCGGGTCAGTGTCTTAGAGTTCGAATATTCATTCAGTTTTCAAAGAGGCAAGAAGACAGAAGTATAACAGCAGATCGACCTGCTGGTCAACGATTTGCCAAGAGTAATACGAAAACCTAATTCACAGGCAAAAGTGTTAAGAAAACTTAACCCTTCTGGACAATGACTTGATTAGGCTCATATGAATACACATGGCATTTCGATTTCCAACAGATCTGCTTAGGTAGAGAAGTTAGGACACAATCACATGATGCACTGATTGGATGACAAAACGAGAGACAGAGAGAACGAGAAAGAAAGCGAGTATAGACCCATTGGAAAATTGATATTGGTAAAGAAAGTGCATTCTATTAGATTTTTCTCTTATTAGTATGGCATTCTCTTATATTTCTGGCATAGTTGTACCCCGAAACGTTGTTTAATTATATACATTGCCACATCGGCTATTGCCGAACGACTATATACATCTTTGTAAATTAGAACTAAGCTGCCTCCCGTCAAGAGTATGCCAGCCAAGGTTACCAAAAAATTATATTCACTGAGTAATGTGAACTATCATTCACAACGAAGTATGCTGCATTTATCTTCTTCAGATTTGTTAATAACTTAGGTAAAATTTTAATGAACAATATTCCAGTTTTTGTTAGACTAAAGTAAGAAAATAATCCGAACCTATTAAAATCCTACTTCTGATATTTATTTCTTGAAACCTAAAACGCGATTCCCTGAATTAGAAATTGTATCAACATACAAATTCCAAAGTGCATGTTGCCATCGAATTTTATGTCAAACGATGATATAATAGCCATTGTCGCCCTACAAAAGTGATTATCTTGTCAAAACTTGTAAATATGCATGAATGTGTATAGTGAGGTTTCTGATATGTTGTTTTGAACTTGAGGGTTTAAAGTTCTGATCACGGTATATGCTTATTTATATCTCATGGAGAGGTCCAAAGAGGAAATACCCAGATCTGCCGTTATAAAATGCGCCTGCATATTAGGATCGATGCTGATGATTGCAGTAATTCGTATAACAACAGACGTATCGTCAATATTACACTGAGCAGATCAAGAACGTGCCCGTCTTGAAGACAAGAGTAAAACGAATATGTATCAAACGATTATCATGAGCCGGAAGATACAAAGGTGTTGCGGGCGTCATCTGTATTAAATCACATGGTTCAACGGTTGGTAAAAACACAAACAGTATATACCCCTCAACATCTACGCCCGTCGGTTCAAACCAGCTTTCATAACTAACAGTGACAGCGTCACAAGTTAAATTCATCTGCGTTGTTGAGGTAATCGGTACCTGGTCAGAACTGATATCCCACATGCAAAAGTCGCGTCGTACCACAAATGCTTTTCATGTCAACCTAAAATTGATTTTTGTTCACTATCGTGCAATGTTAACCACATACGGTTTCGATTCTATTGCAATGATAGATCTGAGTGTAGAGTAATTTGCACGTATATAACTTTTAGAGTCTTTTCCGGTCTTAGTCTAGTATGTTCTTTGGTCGATTTTATGTTGTAGGCACCTGCAGAGGGTTTATTAGTATTCCAGATGGCACCGTTGTCTGATAAAAATACAAATAAGTTATTCACTGGCAGACCAGCTAACGGTTGTGATAGGATATTAGTAAACGCGCAGTGAAGCAAACGCGATCTCTAGTGTGCGTGATTACCCAGCGGTAAGAGTTGCAGAAATATCACACTGAATTATGGCTTCGTTGATCAGATTGTAATGAAATTAGGTAACGCTCTGCGTTGTATTTATTACAAAATGTTGCATGGCGGCAGATATTTTGCGTAAAACGTACACTCAATCGTTTCAGAATTCGCCATTGGTGTACGAACTTCGTTCGTCGTACACATCATCAATATGTTCAACAAGTTCGTGATCAGTAATGTCTCTCTCCATGAGGCCATATGTAGCCAGTATCTGACAAATCGTTAATAATTTCGGGTGCGTTTATCAGCAAGGTCGTTAACGTCACATAGTCCCTTCCCTTTGGTTACTGCTCTGGTGTGAATGCAGCAGGTCTTTGGTCTGGCTGTGCTTTCCGTGCAATTTATTTCATGTAACTTTTCGTAAGTTCAGCAACTTGCTTTATGGGGATAATTAGCGGTGTAAATGTTTGTTTTAAACTGGCTGTGATGTCTTCTTATGCAGTCTCTTGTAACTATAATATATATTTGACGTTTGTCGACATACTATATCATTCTAAATGAATTCATGGTGTTCACAAGGCGCTTCACTGCATCGCTTTCCAAAGGCTTTTTTGACATCCTGGAAGATGTCATTAATTGATTTTTATTGTTAAATTGCTGTGTCAGACTCATTCGTGTCCAACCAGCTCGGTATGTACCTCTACATATTTCAGTTACCTTGACGGTGAGAAAAGTGTATGGATCCTTTGTGATCCGCGCAAACATATCACGAAATTCATTCATCTGCTGCAGAGTTGGGTGGAATAATACCAAGTCCAACGAATATTTCCAGGACTATGCGCGTCGATGCCAGAATATATCATCAACATACAGTTGTCACGATTAAGTTATGTAGATGTGCGTATCGCTGAATCAAACAAATCAAGTCTGTGCTTTTATACCGACAACTTGTGCAGGAGTGACCTGGTGCACAAGCATCACATTGTCATATTACTGTAAGACTGGTTTGTATTATATTCAAATCGTCAATGGTAGATGCTTCAGCAATGCTGTGAACGGCACCACGTCCACCATGAATGATCTTTCTAGATTCAAAGGCCTAGTCAAAAATGGATATTTCAAACCTGTCTTGCTCATTATCACGGACAAGGTCGACTGGAATTCTTTTGCTCAGATTCCCGTGGTTATTCCCAACAATGAATTGTTCAAGAGCTTGACAAAGCCCTTCTCAATGTCATTAGTGTCCATTCCTATCAGATCCCTTTTCTGGATATACAGCTCCACGTAGGGATACAGCGAACACACGTCCAAGTATTTCATTTCTTCTCCTTTCTCTTCGTCGGCTTGGTGCAGCAAACAGGTGGCATTGGTCCTTCCTCCGTACAAACTATCCCTCGGGTTCAGCGGGTCCATGAACTGGTAACTTTCCACGAGGCGTTTAAACTCGGGATCGGTTTTCAAACGGTGATCGTATTCGTGTTCCCACATTTCCACCACTTGGTATCCTTCCTGTTCTAACTTTAGGCGTCGCTGACAAGTGGCCTGGTACAAGTCTTCCATGGTTCGTTGTAAAAACTGATTTTTAGTGCCACGGTCAGGGTAACAGACGGGACATCCGTGAAATAAGCAACCGTTAAACTCGTACACGATCTTGGGGTTTTCTAAGTCCCAGCCATCGACCGAATGCGTTCCGATGGTCTTTTCGCCTCCTCCGTTGCGGGCATGCTGAATCCATTTGTCTTCCTTGTCGCACAAGTAATGTAACCAGCGTAGGGCTTTGACCGAGTATTGACGTTTGACATAGTTGCTCGTTTGAGGACTGATGACAGCCACGGTGTTTTCAGGCATGAATCGTTGCCGGTACACTAAGGAACACGCTTTGGCAATGGTGCAAGCTTCTTTCAAAGGATCGACCCCTCCGTGTTCCATGAACAGTTCTCGAAATTTTCCACAGCAACGTCGTAAAATGTCCACGTTGGAACGACAATACTTTAACATTTCTTCCTGAAAGTCGAAGGGGTCCGAGGCGTGAGCCTGATACCAAGCGTAGAAAGCTTCTCGTTGTTCGGTACGCATGTTGTCAGGGTCGTAATAGTGAGCCTCAGGCAAATGGGGTAGAACGGCGTGTTGACTGGCTTCCGTATTGAAAAAGTGTGGAAAGTACCCTTTAGCGTAATTATTGTGACTACCAATCACATTTCTGGAGAAGTTCCCTATAACAGGAATACATAAAACATTTTTCAGCACAAGAGAGGACATATTTGGCGGCCAGCATACAAGGTGGAGGAAGAACCCGTGAAAAAAACCTACCCACGAGAAGCTACTTGTAACCTGTCTCACATATCCACATTGGTTGAATCGGAGACTCGAACCCACGAAAACAGAGTTGAGGCGGCAGTGATCCGTAACGATGAGCAGTTTAGACCACTCGGCCACTCTGGGCCCAGAGAGAGAGAGAGAGAGAGTGTGTGTGTGTGTGTGTGTGTGTGTGTGTTATACCATTTTAAACACATCACGACATTTAGGTTAGTGTGTTTTCGTTTCTCCTTACGAAATTAGACAAACATCTATAATTACTCCTAGGGGAAAAACACGATTGTAAAGTATCACAAGAATGAAGTGGAGACTAATTTGATTACAAAATGTCCGCAGAATAGTACACTCAAGCATGCAGTAATGTAATTTGCAATTAGGTTGACGCAATTTCCATGCGATCGCCCATGGTACGATTATTCGTGCGTTAGTTGTATTGTTTGAAAAGGGACTAGTGTCAAATACAGAAATGCGTTTGATTTTCACTCTCTGCGAATAACAACTGAAACAACTGGAAAATATCGATCAGACAATGAAGTCAAGAAGGAATGCATTGCTCAACTAGGCGAAATTTTGTCAGGCCTATGTGTTACCAACAACATCTGACGCAAGGTTCACAGCAGAAAAGTGATTGCCAACTGCTGAGAGTGTGCTCTACTCGTGGACAAGTTATACGTACCAATATTACCAAAGCACACGTTTGTGGAAGAACGAAATGATCTGACATTTGTCTTCAAATAGTGGTCTTGGAACATAAATGTTACATTCAAAATTACCATTCGAGAACTTAGTGCGAATGCAAACGACCGGCATTCACATTCCTAATTTCTGCGTGGCTGATCAAGCGTACGAGAAGTGTATCAAAGAATCACTCTTTTGTCATTGCCTTCACTGTAGCAAGATTCCTGGATGATGTGAAAAATCTACTGATGAATTATTATTACCCTATCGATGAAACCTAGAGTCAAACATGCATCGATCGGTACGGAGATTGACATCGCTATGCCATGGTGATGGCTCACATTTTCTACGGATAAGATGTATAATTTCCTCTGAATACTATACAGAATAAGGTGCCGATTGCTCTAAAATCCTCTTGAACGGAGTCAAAATCATCTTCATGCAATTGGGACATGTACAGTTTAAAGATCACATGAGATATTTAGCAGTGCCTTTGAGTCGAATGCCTAAAACCTTTGGAATGACAGAAAAAGCCAATCAACACGCCGTCCGGCCACATTTCTCTCATGATCACTATTACGAACCCGACAATATCCGCACTGAACAACGACAAGCTTTCTACGCTTGGCACTGCTCATACGCTTTGGACGCCTTTGAAAGTTCAGGAAGAAATGTTAAAGTATTGTCGCTACGATCTGGACATTGTAGGGCGTTGCTCTGGAAAATTTCGAGAACTCTTCGTGGAGCACGGTGGGATCGACCCCTTCGCGGAAGCCTATACCATCGACAAAGCGTGATTCTTAGTGTAAGAAACTCAGTTATCATGGTCGAATAATACCGCAAAGAAATTACAGAACCAAATAAATGGTGTCCTACATTTGTATCGTTTACCATGCTTTCTTTATCTGTATGCGTTGTAACCTTAATTCTCTGTCTACCCATCTCTCAAAACGCAAGTGTCTCAAGGTGAAAGTATTACCCGTTTCTTCTATCACCCAATGCGGACGTGCATGCTTATGTGTGTGAGTCAGATTTCACTTATACACATATCGTTTGTGCGAAAATTTAATAAGGACAATACATACAAAGACACAGAAACCATTGTTCTCAGTATTTCTGGAAGTCACATTGGGGCTACTAGATTGTAAAACATAATCTTCATGAGGTACCAAACCAATTACTTTCTTCGATGGTCTTGTTGGTTCTGTCATCCTATCAGATTTACCACCAGTTCGTTTTCTTTCAACGTCTCGGTATCACTCTATAGTGGATGCAAATGGTGTTGGATATGAAAAATGGACAATCATGTCATCTTTGACATCCCTAGGCAAATCTTCTACCAACGCATTTTGAAAAGTATTGAGTCACACGAATCGCTATCGTTGCTTGGTGTCTGCTTTCTGCTTGGAAAAGTGTAATCGTTTTATACACTACTTGAACTCTATACATTTCACGGCTTAGGTGTAAGCCTCCAATTTCAATTGCATGGAAGTCAACATTTGCGTATCTATAATGTGACAATAATATTAGGGACCGAGCAAATTAATTTTGGGCTGAATCAGGACTATGTGTGTGTGTGAGGCGATACGGTATGATGTTGGCCCTTTCTTTCTTCTAGTTCCTCACCGGAACAAATTCATCTTGATTGCAAAACTTTCGTTTGACTAGGTTTATTACGCAGCAGTTCCATATATCGGGTCAGTGTCTTAGAGTTCGAATATTCATTCAGTTTTCAAAGAGGCAAGAAGACAGAAGTATAACAGCAGATCGACCTGCTGGTCAACGATTTGCCAAGAGTAATACGAAAACCTAATTCACAGGCAAAAGTGTTAAGAAAACTTAACCCTTCTGGACAATGACTTGATTAGGCTCATATGAATACACATGGCATTTCGATTTCCAACAGATCTGCTTAGGTAGAGAAGTTAGGACACAATCACATGATGCACTGATTGGATGACAAAACGAGAGACAGAGAGAACGAGAAAGAAAGCGAGTATAGACCCATTGGAAAATTGATATTGGTAAAGAAAGTGCATTCTATTAGATTTTTCTCTTATTAGTATGGCATTCTCTTATATTTCTGGCATAGTTGTACCCCGAAACGTTGTTTAATTATATACATTGCCACATCGGCTATTGCCGAACGACTATATACATCTTTGTAAATTAGAACTAAGCTGCCTCCCGTCAAGAGTATGCCAGCCAAGGTTACCAAAAAATTATATTCACTGAGTAATGTGAACTATCATTCACAACGAAGTATGCTGCATTTATCTTCTTCAGATTTGTTAATAACTTAGGTAAAATTTTAATGAACAATATTCCAGTTTTTGTTAGACTAAAGTAAGAAAATAATCCGAACCTATTAAAATCCTACTTCTGATATTTATTTCTTGAAACCTAAAACGCGATTCCCTGAATTAGAAATTGTATCAACATACAAATTCCAAAGTGCATGTTGCCATCGAATTTTATGTCAAACGATGATATAATAGCCATTGTCGCCCTACAAAAGTGATTATCTTGTCAAAACTTGTAAATATGCATGAATGTGTATAGTGAGGTTTCTGATATGTTGTTTTGAACTTGAGGGTTTAAAGTTCTGATCACGGTATATGCTTATTTATATCTCATGGAGAGGTCCAAAGAGGAAATACCCAGATCTGCCGTTATAAAATGCGCCTGCATATTAGGATCGATGCTGATGATTGCAGTAATTCGTATAACAACAGACGTATCGTCAATATTACACTGAGCAGATCAAGAACGTGCCCGTCTTGAAGACAAGAGTAAAACGAATATGTATCAAACGATTATCATGAGCCGGAAGATACAAAGGTGTTGCGGGCGTCATCTGTATTAAATCACATGGTTCAACGGTTGGTAAAAACACAAACAGTATATACCCCTCAACATCTACGCCCGTCGGTTCAAACCAGCTTTCATAACTAACAGTGACAGCGTCACAAGTTAAATTCATCTGCGTTGTTGAGGTAATCGGTACCTGGTCAGAACTGATATCCCACATGCAAAAGTCGCGTCGTACCACAAATGCTTTTCATGTCAACCTAAAATTGATTTTTGTTCACTATCGTGCAATGTTAACCACATACGGTTTCGATTCTATTGCAATGATAGATCTGAGTGTAGAGTAATTTGCACGTATATAACTTTTAGAGTCTTTTCCGGTCTTAGTCTAGTATGTTCTTTGGTCGATTTTATGTTGTAGGCACCTGCAGAGGGTTTATTAGTATTCCAGATGGCACCGTTGTCTGATAAAAATACAAATAAGTTATTCACTGGCAGACCAGCTAACGGTTGTGATAGGATATTAGTAAACGCGCAGTGAAGCAAACGCGATCTCTAGTGTGCGTGATTACCCAGCGGTAAGAGTTGCAGAAATATCACACTGAATTATGGCTTCGTTGATCAGATTGTAATGAAATTAGGTAACGCTCTGCGTTGTATTTATTACAAAATGTTGCATGGCGGCAGATATTTTGCGTAAAACGTACACTCAATCGTTTCAGAATTCGCCATTGGTGTACGAACTTCGTTCGTCGTACACATCATCAATATGTTCAACAAGTTCGTGATCAGTAATGTCTCTCTCCATGAGGCCATATGTAGCCAGTATCTGACAAATCGTTAATAATTTCGGGTGCGTTTATCAGCAAGGTCGTTAACGTCACATAGTCCCTTCCCTTTGGTTACTGCTCTGGTGTGAATGCAGCAGGTCTTTGGTCTGGCTGTGCTTTCCGTGCAATTTATTTCATGTAACTTTTCGTAAGTTCAGCAACTTGCTTTATGGGGATAATTAGCGGTGTAAATGTTTGTTTTAAACTGGCTGTGATGTCTTCTTATGCAGTCTCTTGTAACTATAATATATATTTGACGTTTGTCGACATACTATATCATTCTAAATGAATTCATGGTGTTCACAAGGCGCTTCACTGCATCGCTTTCCAAAGGCTTTTTTGACATCCTGGAAGATGTCATTAATTGATTTTTATTGTTAAATTGCTGTGTCAGACTCATTCGTGTCCAACCAGCTCGGTATGTACCTCTACATATTTCAGTTACCTTGACGGTGAGAAAAGTGTATGGATCCTTTGTGATCCGCGCAAACATATCACGAAATTCATTCATCTGCTGCAGAGTTGGGTGGAATAATACCAAGTCCAACGAATATTTCCAGGACTATGCGCGTCGATGCCAGAATATATCATCAACATACAGTTGTCACGATTAAGTTATGTAGATGTGCGTATCGCTGAATCAAACAAATCAAGTCTGTGCTTTTATACCGACAACTTGTGCAGGAGTGACCTGGTGCACAAGCATCACATTGTCATATTACTGTAAGACTGGTTTGTATTATATTCAAATCGTCAATGGTAGATGCTTCAGCAATGCTGTGAACGGCACCACGTCCACCATGAATGATCTTTCTAGATTCAAAGGCCTAGTCAAAAATGGATATTTCAAACCTGTCTTGCTCATTATCACGGACAAGGTCGACTGGAATTCTTTTGCTCAGATTCCCGTGGTTATTCCCAACAATGAATTGTTCAAGAGCTTGACAAAGCCCTTCTCAATGTCATTAGTGTCCATTCCTATCAGATCCCTTTTCTGGATATACAGCTCCACGTAGGGATACAGCGAACACACGTCCAAGTATTTCATTTCTTCTCCTTTCTCTTCGTCGGCTTGGTACAGCAAACAGGTGGCATTGGTCCTTCCTCCGTACAAACTATCCCTCGGGTTCAGCGGGTCCATGAACTGGTAACTTTCCACGAGGCGTTTAAACTCGGGATCGGTTTTCAAACGGTGATCGTATTCGTGTTCCCACATTTCCACCACTTGGTATCCTTCCTGTTCTAACTTTAGGCGTCGCTGACAAGTGGCCTGGTACAAGTCTTCCATGGTTCGTTGTAAAAACTGATTTTTAGTGCCACGGTCAGGGTAACAGACGGGACATCCGTGAAATAAGCAACCGTTAAACTCGTACACGATCTTGGGGTTTTCTAAGTCCCAGCCATCGACCGAATGCGTTCCGATGGTCTTTTCGCCTCCTCCGTTGCGGGCATGCTGAATCCATTTGTCTTCCTTGTCGCACAAGTAATGTAACCAGCGTAGGGCTTTGACCGAGTATTGACGTTTGACATAGTTGCTCGTTTGAGGACTGATGACAGCCACGGTGTTTTCAGGCATGAATCGTTGCCGGTACACTAAGGAACACGCTTTGGCAATGGTGCAAGCTTCTTTCAAAGGATCGACCCCTCCGTGTTCCATGAACAGTTCTCGAAATTTTCCACAGCAACGTCGTAAAATGTCCACGTTGGAACGACAATACTTTAACATTTCTTCCTGAAAGTCGAAGGGGTCCGAGGCGTGAGCCTGATACCAAGCGTAGAAAGCTTCTCGTTGTTCGGTACGCATGTTGTCAGGGTCGTAATAGTGAGCCTCAGGCAAATGGGGTAGAACGGCGTGTTGACTGGCTTCCGTATTGAAAAAGTGTGGAAAGTACCCTTTAGCGTAATTATTGTGACTACCAATCACATTTCTGGAGAAGTTCCCTATAACAGGAATACATAAAACATTTTTCAGCACAAGAGAGGACATATTTGGCGGCCAGCATACAAGGTGGAGGAAGAACCCGTGAAAAAAACCTACCCACGAGAAGCTACTTGTAACCTGTCTCACATATCCACATTGGTTGAATCGGAGACTCGAACCCACGAAAACAGAGTTGAGGCGGCAGTGATCCGTAACGATGAGCAGTTTAGACCACTCGGCCACTCTGGGCCCAGAGAGAGAGAGAGAGAGAGAGTGTGTGTGTGTGTGTGTGTGTGTGTTATACCATTTTTAAACACATCACGACATTTAGGTTAGTGTGTTTTCGTTTCTCCTTACGAAATTAGACAAACATCTATAATTACTCCTAGGGGAAAAACACGATTGTAAAGTATCACAAGAATGAAGTGGAGACTAATTTGATTACAAAATGTCCGCAGAATAGTACACTCAAGCATGCAGTAATGTAATTTGCAATTAGGTTGACGCAATTTCCATGCGATCGCCCATGGTACGATTATTCGTGCGTTAGTTGTATTGTTTGAAAAGGGACTAGTGTCAAATACAGAAATGCGTTTGATTTTCACTCTCCGCGAATAACAACTGAAACAACTGGAAAATATCGATCAGACAATGAAGTCAAGAAGGAATGCATTGCTCAACTAGGCGAAATTTTGTCAGGCCTATGTGTTACCAACAACATCTGACGCAAGGTTCACAGCAGAAAAGTGATTGCCAACTGCTGAGAGTGTGCTCTACTCGTGGACAAGTTATACGTACCAATATTACCAAAGCACACGTTTGTGGAAGAACGAAATGATCTGACATTTGTCTTCAAATAGTGGTCTTGGAACATAAATGTTACATTCAAAATTACCATTCGAGAACTTAGTGCGAATGCAAACGACCGGCATTCACATTCCTAATTTCTGCGTGGCTGATCAAGCGTACGAGAAGTGTATCAAAGAATCACTCTTTTGTCATTGCCTTCACTGTAGCAAGATTCCTGGATGATGTGAAAAATCTACTGATGAATTATTATTACCCTATCGATGAAACCTAGAGTCAAACATGCATCGATCGGTACGGAGATTGACATCGCTATGCCATGGTGATGGCTCACATTTTCTACGGATAAGATGTATAATTTCCTCTGAATACTATACAGAATAAGGTGCCGATTGCTCTAAAATCCTCTTGAACGGAGTCAAAATCATCTTCATGCAATTGGGACATGTACAGTTTAAAGATCACATGAGATATTTAGCAGTGCCTTTGAGTCGAATGCCTAAAACCTTTGGAATGACAGAAAAAGCCAATCAACACGCCGTCCGGCCACATTTCTCTCATGATCACTATTACGAACCCGACAATATCCGCACTGAACAACGACAAGCTTTCTACGCTTGGCACTGCTCATACGCTTTGGACGCCTTTGAAAGTTCAGGAAGAAATGTTAAAGTATTGTCGCTACGATCTGGACATTGTAGGGCGTTGCTCTGGAAAATTTCGAGAACTCTTCGTGGAGCACGGTGGGATCGACCCCTTCGCGGAAGCCTATACCATCGACAAAGCGTGATTCTTAGTGTAAGAAACTCAGTTATCATGGTCGAATAATACCGCAAAGAAATTACAGAACCAAATAAATGGTGTCCTACATTTGTATCGTTTACCATGCTTTCTTTATCTGTATGCGTTGTAACCTTAATTCTCTGTCTACCCATCTCTCAAAACGCAAGTGTCTCAAGGTGAAAGTATTACCCGTTTCTTCTATCACCCAATGCGGACGTGCATGCTTATGTGTGTGAGTCAGATTTCACTTATACACATATCGTTTGTGCGAAAATTTAATAAGGACAATACATACAAAGACACAGAAACCATTGTTCTCAGTATTTCTGGAAGTCACATTGGGGCTACTAGATTGTAAAACATAATCTTCATGAGGTACCAAACCAATTACTTTCTTCGATGGTCTTGTTGGTTCTGTCATCCTATCAGATTTACCACCAGTTCGTTTTCTTTCAACGTCTCGGTATCACTCTATAGTGGATGCAAATGGTGTTGGATATGAAAAATGGACAATCATGTCATCTTTGACATCCCTAGGCAAATCTTCTACCAACGCATTTTGAAAAGTATTGAGTCACACGAATCGCTATCGTTGCTTGGTGTCTGCTTTCTGCTTGGAAAAGTGTAATCGTTTTATACACTACTTGAACTCTATACATTTCACGGCTTAGGTGTAAGCCTCCAATTTCAATTGCATGGAAGTCAACATTTGCGTATCTATAATGTGACAATAATATTAGGGACCGAGCAAATTAATTTTGGGCTGAATCAGGACTATGTGTGTGTGTGAGGCGATACGGTATGATGTTGGCCCTTTCTTTCTTCTAGTTCCTCACCGGAACAAATTCATCTTGATTGCAAAACTTTCGTTTGACTAGGTTTATTACGCAGCAGTTCCATATATCGGGTCAGTGTCTTAGAGTTCGAATATTCATTCAGTTTTCAAAGAGGCAAGAAGACAGAAGTATAACAGCAGATCGACCTGCTGGTCAACGATTTGCCAAGAGTAATACGAAAACCTAATTCACAGGCAAAAGTGTTAAGAAAACTTAACCCTTCTGGACAATGACTTGATTAGGCTCATATGAATACACATGGCATTTCGATTTCCAACAGATCTGCTTAGGTAGAGAAGTTAGGACACAATCACATGATGCACTGATTGGATGACAAAACGAGAGACAGAGAGAACGAGAAAGAAAGCGAGTATAGACCCATTGGAAAATTGATATTGGTAAAGAAAGTGCATTCTATTAGATTTTTCTCTTATTAGTATGGCATTCTCTTATATTTCTGGCATAGTTGTACCCCGAAACGTTGTTTAATTATATACATTGCCACATCGGCTATTGCCGAACGACTATATACATCTTTGTAAATTAGAACTAAGCTGCCTCCCGTCAAGAGTATGCCAGCCAAGGTTACCAAAAAATTATATTCACTGAGTAATGTGAACTATCATTCACAACGAAGTATGCTGCATTTATCTTCTTCAGATTTGTTAATAACTTAGGTAAAATTTTAATGAACAATATTCCAGTTTTTGTTAGACTAAAGTAAGAAAATAATCCGAACCTATTAAAATCCTACTTCTGATATTTATTTCTTGAAACCTAAAACGCGATTCCCTGAATTAGAAATTGTATCAACATACAAATTCCAAAGTGCATGTTGCCATCGAATTTTATGTCAAACGATGATATAATAGCCATTGTCGCCCTACAAAAGTGATTATCTTGTCAAAACTTGTAAATATGCATGAATGTGTATAGTGAGGTTTCTGATATGTTGTTTTGAACTTGAGGGTTTAAAGTTCTGATCACGGTATATGCTTATTTATATCTCATGGAGAGGTCCAAAGAGGAAATACCCAGATCTGCCGTTATAAAATGCGCCTGCATATTAGGATCGATGCTGATGATTGCAGTAATTCGTATAACAACAGACGTATCGTCAATATTACACTGAGCAGATCAAGAACGTGCCCGTCTTGAAGACAAGAGTAAAACGAATATGTATCAAACGATTATCATGAGCCGGAAGATACAAAGGTGTTGCGGGCGTCATCTGTATTAAATCACATGGTTCAACGGTTGGTAAAAACACAAACAGTATATACCCCTCAACATCTACGCCCGTCGGTTCAAACCAGCTTTCATAACTAACAGTGACAGCGTCACAAGTTAAATTCATCTGCGTTGTTGAGGTAATCGGTACCTGGTCAGAACTGATATCCCACATGCAAAAGTCGCGTCGTACCACAAATGCTTTTCATGTCAACCTAAAATTGATTTTTGTTCACTATCGTGCAATGTTAACCACATACGGTTTCGATTCTATTGCAATGATAGATCTGAGTGTAGAGTAATTTGCACGTATATAACTTTTAGAGTCTTTTCCGGTCTTAGTCTAGTATGTTCTTTGGTCGATTTTATGGTGTAGGCACCTGCAGAGGGTTTATTAGTATTCCAGATGGCACCGTTGTCTGATAAAAATACAAATAAGTTATTCACTGGCAGACCAGCTAACGGTTGTGATAGGATATTAGTAAACGCGCAGTGAAGCAAACGCGATCTCTAGTGTGCGTGATTACCCAGCGGTAAGAGTTGCAGAAATATCACACTGAATTATGGCTTTGTTGATCAGATTGTAATGAAATTAGGTAACGCTCTGCGTTGTATTTATTACAAAATGTTGCATGGCGGCAGATATTTTGCGTAAAACGTACACTCAATCGTTTCAGAATTCGCCATTGGTGTACGAACTTCGTTCGTCGTACACATCATCAATATGTTCAACAAGTTCGTGATCAGTAATGTCTCTCTCCATGAGGCCATATGTAGCCAGTATCTGACAAATCGTTAATAATTTCGGGTGCGTTTATCAGCAAGGTCGTTAACGTCACATAGTCCCTTCCCTTTGGTTACTGCTCTGGTGTGAATGCAGCAGGTCTTTGGTCTGGCTGTGCTTTCCGTGCAATTTATTTCATGTAACTTTTCGTAAGTTCAGCAACTTGCTTTATGGGGATAATTAGCGGTGTAAATGTTTGTTTTAAACTGGCTGTGATGTCTTCTTATGCAGTCTCTTGTAACTATAATATATATTTGACGTTTGTCGACATACTATATCATTCTAAATGAATTCATGGTGTTCACAAGGCGCTTCACTGCATCGCTTTCCAAAGGCTTTTTTGACATCCTGGAAGATGTCATTAATTGATTTTTATTGTTAAATTGCTGTGTCAGACTCATTCGTGTCCAACCAGCTCGGTATGTACCTCTACATATTTCAGTTACCTTGACGGTGAGAAAAGTGTATGGATCCTTTGTGATCCGCGCAAACATATCACGAAATTCATTCATCTGCTGCAGAGTTGGGTGGAATAATACCAAGTCCAACGAATATTTCCAGGACTATGCGCGTCGATGCCAGAATATATCATCAACATACAGTTGTCACGATTAAGTTATGTAGATGTGCGTATCGCTGAATCAAACAAATCAAGTCTGTGCTTTTATACCGACAACTTGTGCAGGAGTGACCTGGTGCACAAGCATCACATTGTCATATTACTGTAAGACTGGTTTGTATTATATTCAAATCGTCAATGGTAGATGCTTCAGCAATGCTGTGAACGGCACCACGTCCACCATGAATGATCTTTCTAGATTCAAAGGCCTAGTCAAAAATGGATATTTCAAACCTGTCTTGCTCATTATCACGGACAAGGTCGACTGGAATTCTTTTGCTCAGATTCCCGTGGTTATTCCCAACAATGAATTGTTCAAGAGCTTGACAAAGCCCTTCTCAATGTCATTAGTGTCCATTCCTATCAGATCCCTTTTCTGGATATACAGCTCCACGTAGGGATACAGCGAACACACGTCCAAGTATTTCATTTCTTCTCCTTTCTCTTCGTCGGCTTGGTACAGCAAACAGGTGGCATTGGTCCTTCCTCCGTACAAACTATCCCTCGGGTTCAGCGGGTCCATGAACTGGTAACTTTCCACGAGGCGTTTAAACTCGGGATCGGTTTTCAAACGGTGATCGTATTCGTGTTCCCACATTTCCACCACTTGGTATCCTTCCTGTTCTAACTTTAGGCGTCGCTGACAAGTGGCCTGGTACAAGTCTTCCATGGTTCGTTGTAAAAACTGATTTTTAGTGCCACGGTCAGGGTAACAGACGGGACATCCGTGAAATAAGCAACCGTTAAACTCGTACACGATCTTGGGGTTTTCTAAGTCCCAGCCATCGACCGAATGCGTTCCGATGGTCTTTTCGCCTCCTCCGTTGCGGGCATGCTGAATCCATTTGTCTTCCTTGTCGCACAAGTAATGTAACCAGCGTAGGGCTTTGACCGAGTATTGACGTTTGACATAGTTGCTCGTTTGAGGACTGATGACAGCCACGGTGTTTTCAGGCATGAATCGTTGCCGGTACACTAAGGAACACG
>JAPYKE020000524.1:0-51631 GCA_028554795.2 Sinohyriopsis cumingii
AGTCAACTCTGTTCGGTGGCCATCAAAGATAAAATAAGTATTGAAGCCAAATTTGGGACAGTATTAGCGGAAATGTAAAATCATCGACAACTCGGAGCACAGATAAAGAACCATTCGGTTGCGGATTTACAGACAATACAAGTCGAGTAAAATAAAAACAATTTGTCAAAGACACTATTTGGCTTTGGCTGCATGCTTAGGTCACTTCACTTTCATGGACTATTACTGCTAATAATTCCACGAGTTGCTGAAACTATTGCTGAAACTATGTGACTTATGTGCTAAATAAGAAAATGTCACGAGTGATATAGGCTTTGACCTAGAAATAAAGTAATACGAATCCCAAACCGCCATAGTAAGAATTCCCTAACTTACATTGCATGAACACATGCATAGGACAGCTTAATGTAATCTCCAGAAACTTGGAATTTAATTTCAGGTACGATTCTAATTTGGATCTGTCTGCGGTGAAAACAAAATGGTATGGAACAGCGTGGCAAACTAGCTTCAGTGCACGAACTTTTGTGGTTTTGTCCGCAGTATGCTTTAGACATGAAATGGGGCAACTTCCAATTATGCAAATAACTTAGTCTGGAACAAAAGATACTTTTAATTCTCAAAAATATTTCATAATTTTATCGAGTAAATTTTGAACCTGTTCATAGTACTGCAAACCAATTTTCTTAAACGGATTTTACATTTATTACTTTTTATATGTGGTTAATTTAGCACCAAACTCATTTTTAGTCTTCGTTTTGTCATATATATATTTGTATCCTCTTAATATTTGAATGGTCATCCTTCTCTGTCAAGTATTTAGCTTGTTAACTTTCTTCCCTAATTTGTCGCAAAGGTTTTCAACTATTTCCTTGATTTCTATTTCTATTCCTAACAAAATAAATAAATATAAATACAAGATAATGGAAAACAATTGTGGTCCAGGTTAATATACAGATTAATGATGAACTGGGGTTGTGATCAGTCTACTCGATCAAAGGGGCATAGATGTGGTCGGTCAAATGATTAAACTGATTCAGTGTTTCATCTGCAGGTTAGGGAAATTTACATACGGTTCCTGTGAACGAATGCTTAGGTTGGGGTTTGCACCATGCACGGTTTGGGGTTTGTGTTAAAAGGAATCATCGAATTAGGTGTGCACAATATGGCAGTACAAATGAAACTTTCTGATTGCACTTACATAATTTATTATATTAAAGCCATTTTCGTAATGAATCATGCTATTGATATGTAACCTACTGAAAACACTAGAAAAGTCATGACAAACGGTTGCAGAACTTCAGTAATATAAAAAGCCGTAACTAAAAGTAAATAGCCATAATGGAAGCAATACCTACCGTAAGAACCTAAGATATCTGTTATTTGTATATACGTCTCCGTTTATACATTTCTTAGGTTCATGTTGGTTTGATTGGTTATGATAAATCTGTGTTGGGAAGAATTATATTAAACCGAATAATAAGTCAATTATTAGCTAAGTGTGTCTTTGCTACTGAACTGCATTGGCTGACGATGGAGTGCAGCTAACTGAAAGAGAAGTAAACGTTATCTGTCTAATATTTGATCCTTGGAAACAACATTAAATAGCAACATGGTAAAACCAAGTCAGCATTATTCGTAAACAGAATTTGCACAGATTTTCTGACTTTAACAGCTACATCTCTAGTTAAAAAAACATATGTGATACATGATAATTTCACCAGTTCAAAATCTAACGATTTTCATGAATACATTTTCAGACAAGACACCAGCAAAACAAGAATGAATTTACAAATATTCCTTCTTTCTCTGTTAATTTTCTTCCAACTATCTCAGTCGGGACAATAACTCAATATTTGTCACATAGGTTTTGAGCGGTAATAACACTACTGCCATTAAGAATTGCGTATCGGATTCATACTGGCAGGAAAATCTTTTTGATATTCGGAAATTCGGGAAACAGCAGTTCTCTTATTCTCTTATTCTAAAGTCTGCAGGATAGGGATGTTGCATATGGAATGTTAACTATAACAGAGATCACCTAGTTAATGTTATAACAAATCTGCATGATCAGGGGACACATATGTGGTTCTGTTTATTATATACAGCATAAAACTGAAATAACGTGATAGATATCTGTACAACTGGAGACGTACGTGTCGTTCGAGTTATCATTTCAAATGGATGATCTAGGTAACGTTATACTACGTGTGAATGAATAGAAACGTGTAGCGCGGGTTCAACGATAAAGCGAATGATTGAATTGGGATTATACCATGTCTGCATTATAGGTAGACAAATGTGTGTCTCAGGTGTACCGATGTTATGCATGTTCAATTAATTAAAATCGTGATGTTTGACCTTTATATACAATTAAATTCACTGTCGCTATTTTGGTGTGTATTGAGAATAATGTATAGTTTGATAATCCTGGTGAGAGATTCATTTGTGGCAAATGAAAACATGGAGTCATCTTGGACGTTGTCACTAGTCTTTAACATAATTGTTAACACCACTAATTGTTAAAACTATTTCAAGTAAATTTTCCTAAAATAGCAGCACAAAGTTGCAAAAATATGTTTTCATTGCACACATTTTAACACCACTCTTTAATCCTCACCTGAAAGAAAGCAGAGTTGTTTTAATCCTGTTTGTGTATATTTTGTTTGCAAAGGCTAGTATGTATGAACACTCATTAAATCAACTCTTTAAGGGACACCGATTAAATGTGTGTTACCTGGCACGATGTCCATAACATATTCCTTGATTAAGTAAATATTGCATGCTATCGACCACCAATAAGTATTGTATATGCAGTGTAAATAGCAAATAAATCCTGAACCATAGCTTATCTGAGTGATAATACAGATTCGTAATGTCGGGATTGGAAAGGCAACAAAAACCAGTAAGTTTCAAGGAATATAAAATATGAATGAATATGAAACGTTTTCAAAATATTATTGTTTGCTAAATTATTGTAAACTAAATGACATATTTAAAAGCAGCTGGCATATTTAAAGATAATATTTAGGGGGGATGTTTGTTTTTATCAAACTGATACTTGAAAATTCCATAAGGTATGTCTTGGTTGTAATTTCACTAAATTTCTAAATCATTTAGCCCATTACATTTTGATAACATTGGGATCTTCTTGAGAGCTACACATAATACAAAGGTTGACTATTACTATCTACTATTTAAATTGCAGAATTGAGACTTATGTTATTACTGAAAACAAGTTTAGGATTTTCCAAAGAAACCCTCGGGATGTTTTAACCATTTCCTTGATGCTTGATTCCAGCTTAAGTTTCAGCAAAGATCTCCTAGTTCTATATCAGCAAAACCTTTCTTTGATAGATACATTTGATTGGTTTGCCAGAAACAATATATCAACTTCCTGATTAAGGACAGTAGTGTTAATATGATGGCTTGGAATTTAAAAAAAAAAAAATCATTTTCTAGGTCACACCTTCTATCTTCCATAACCTTTCTTTTTTATTAGGCAAGCCTCATACTTTGTTTCACCCGTGCGTTAATAATCCATAAAAGAAAAGTGGCCCAAGCAAGCAGCCAGTCATACAGCGACCGAGAAAACCGCGATTGCCACTCTACTATACTCACTACTCAACAGTAATTCACTTTCCGTTGCCTGATTTGCAATCACCGAATCAGACAGTCGTTGTTGACCGGCAGACAACCAAACGGGTGTGATCGGATAATATACCAACCGTATACCAACTGTAATAAAATCGTTCTATCAAGTGTGCGCGATTCATCAGCGGTAGCAGTTGTAGAAAATGTCACACGAAGTTTTAATAGATGAGATTGTAATCATCGAGGTAATACTTTTGATTGAATTTACAACATCCTGTTGCATCGTATCATAGATTTGGGTAGCATACACTGCGTCTCAGTTGTCTCAGAACACATCATCGGTGATGTACGAATGAAGTTTATCGTATACATCGCTGTTCTTGCATAAACGCGCGATATGTTTTTTTTTTATATCCAAGATTTCATTGGCAAATTGATGCAGCTTCATTATTGACTTCGTGTGCGTTGTCTCCCGCACGAACTTGATCGCACATGTGTTTCAATCTATCCGTGAGTTCGTTCGAGCCCAACAAGGCCTCCTCCATTTTGTCCCTTTTTGGTGGCATCACTTTCTTTTTTTTTTGCCTAGTCATTCGGATAATTCTTTCTCTGGTGGGAAAGTGAGGTGCATGTTCTTTCTACATCCACATTGGAAAATGTTCGTGGGTTCTTTTCCGTTTCCTTTCCTTATTGTTCTTCGCTTCAAATTAGACGTGCTTCACGCCTTTATTGCTGCATTGTAAAGGTTTTCTTTATGTTGGTCCTCGAATGCATGTTGTTGATTTTCTGATGTTTCTGCACACGTAGGTATAGCTAACCGTTCGCTTTGGAGTACACGTGCTTCACGTTTTGGGAGTATACCTTCTGCGCGTTTTTGTTGCTGTTGTCAAAGGTCCTCAAATGTACGCTAATGTTGTTTATTTCTTTCTCTACGTCATGTTCATGAGAGTGGACTCTTAAGTCGTCGTTGTCTTGGCAATTCCTGTTGGGATACGTGCAGTGTCATATGTTCTCTCCATACTGTTTCACCTTTTCTAGTTTTTCGTCTTTAAAATGGTTTATACGTTCTATAAAATGAGTCCACTGTTCATCAATAAATTGTGTATTGTATGTTTGTGTTGGTATATTATTATGTAATCCTTCCAGTTGATTGGTCTCTTAAGAGAGACAAGTCTAGAATTTTCAAAAATCGCATCAAGAGATACTTCTTTAAAGTATTGAACCGGTATTTGCTTTTGCGACTTGTACTCGGGTGTCGCGTATGGCATCATGTCAACTGCCATTCTAAAGTCTACCAACGGCTTTTCCAATTTCCACATCTTTACTTCCACAATAGCCGCTAACAAGTATCCAATAGTCTCTGCAGTTGCTGTTGCTGCTTTCTTGATATCCTTGTTTTGTTTCGCTATTTTATGAACTGGACTCGGTTCTTCTTCTTTTCCATTTAGGGCTGCCACATATTGTACAGTTGCGCTTCGGCAATTTTCTTTTTCAGTTCAATCAGCGGGGCAAAATGTTTGTTCAAAACCTGCTGTGAGATCTGCTCGTGCAGTTTGTTGTGGCTGCAAAGTATCTTTGACTCTTTTGCGGCCTTCTATTATATGACAAATCAATTAATGGTCGCATCGAAATGAGCAGGATATTTTCCCTCGCGACGGTCAAGTCGATAGCGAGAAAACTATCCGACGAATGGATAGCGGCACATCAAAAACACCAATGGATTTTTGCAAGGCCAATGCCACGACATATCATTAATATATGACACGGATTGCGATTACTTAAGGCATATGTGCGTATCGTTGAGTTAAATAGATTTTATCAGTGTGTTTGTGCCGACCTCGTGAAAGTAGTTGCGAGGGACTGAATAGGTGACTTGAATCTTAATCGTCAGCTGTAGGTGTTTCGTCAATGGTGAAAATGAAATCAGCAGTGGTGGTGCCACTCAACGACGATGAAGCTTTATCACTCAAGGCTTTATAGAAGTCTTTGAGACCATCATAACACGACTGATCATCTGTCGAGAGCGCAATCACGTGCAATCGATCCCACTTCATCCATCGTAAAATCATATTCAACAATAGATGAGTTTTTCTTAATCCAGCAGGGCTTTTCTAATCATTAGCGCATGAACTGAATTATATCACAAAGTTTGAATGGTTTCGATGTTGTTTGCGCGGAGCAGTCACTGACGGGAAAAAAACGTTGATTTTTAAATCGTTTATTCAGTCGGGAACTGCTTCAACGCCCGTGTTTCTTGCGCGGATAAGTCAATGACGGAAAAAAATCATCGATTTTTTTAATCTTTACGCTGTCGTTTCTCGCGTTGACCACAGATGCACTTCCACCAAGTGCCACTGTGTCTCAATTTAAAGTACGTCACATGGTCGTACCGCACCAAGAAACGTGTATATTGCGTCTCAGCTTACAGAGCGATATGATCACCAAGAGCCTAGCAAAAGGTATTTGACAGCTAAGGAATGACTGAAGTTTCTTTGCGATTAAATAGCCAGCATGAATCCACAGAAGATATTTTTGCTTGGCTACATAGATGCCAATGAAAGTACACGTGCAGTCACAATTTATGATCGTATATGGACCAGCTTGAAAAAATGCACACTCGTTTGCAGATTTCCCAACACGATTATCTGTACCGAATTTCTTACTTTTTATTCAAATATCTGCAGTTGTTTAGGAGATGTGTTGCCGAGATGCATTTTTATTCACGGGTACGCTTGTGCTGGTTCCTGAAATTGTAATATTCCCCTGGAAGATATTTTCTATGATTGCATAACAGGACCATCAATCGTACGATGTGCGAAAAAAATTAAAACGGAGAAACAGCAGCGACTTGCAATCACAAAGAGAAGAGCGTTCATAATGAAATACCATCGAGCGTGTTTAGTGGTAGATTCTATTTTTGGGGTTGCGGCGGCAACAACTGTTGGTCATGGTGTAACAGCAACCATCATAGGTGTACCAAACGGAATTATAGTCCTGGCTATATTGGCACTAACCATTATCTCTGTCTAGCAAATTAATTTCAGTAAGATTACATTCACAAATATGTGTCTATTTACACATGTTTGCAGTGGCACACAGTAGTTTCGACATTACCAGTCAACTCTGTTCGGTGGCCATCAAAGATAAAATAAGTATTGAAGCCAAATTTGGGACAGTATTAGCGGAAATGTAAAATCATCGACAACTCGGAGCACAGATAAAGAACCATTCGGTTGCGGATTTACAGACAATACAAGTCGAGTAAAATAAAAACAATTTGTCAAAGACACTATTTGGCTCTGGCTGCATGCTTAGGTCACTTCACTTTCATGGACTATTACTGCTAATAATTCCACGAGTTGCTGAAACTATTGCTGAAACTATGTGACTTATGTGCTAAATAAGAAAATGTCACGAGTGATATAGGCTTTGACCTAGAAATAAAGTAATACGAATCCCAAACCGCCATAGTAAGAATTCCCTAACTTACATTGCATGAACACATGCATAGGACAGCTTAATGTAATCTCCAGAAACTTGGAATTTAATTTCAGGTACGATTCTAATTTGGATCTGTCTGCGGTGAAAACAAAATGGTATGGAACAGCGTGGCAAACTAGCTTCAGTGCACGAACTTTTGTGGTTTTGTCCGCAGTATGCTTTAGACATGAAATGGGGCAACTTCCAATTATGCAAATAACTTAGTCTGGAACAAAAGATACTTTTAATTCTCAAAAATATTTCATAATTTTATCGAGTAAATTTTGAACCTGTTCATAGTACTGCAAACCAATTTTCTTAAACGGATTTTACATTTATTACTTTTTATATGTGGTTAATTTAGCACCAAACTCATTTTTAGTCTTCGTTTTGTCATATATATATTTGTATCCTCTTAATATTTGAATGGTCATCCTTCTCTGTCAAGTATTTAGCTTGTTAACTTTCTTCCCTAATTTGTCGCAAAGGTTTTCAACTATTTCCTTGATTTCTATTTCTATTCCTAACAAAATAAATAAATATAAATACAAGATAATGGAAAACAATTGTGGTCCAGGTTAATATACAGATTAATGATGAACTGGGGTTGTGATCAGTCTACTCGATCAAAGGGGCATAGATGTGGTCGGTCAAATGATTAAACTGATTCAGTGTTTCATCTGCAGGTTAGGGAAATTTACATACGGTTCCTGTGAACGAATGCTTAGGTTGGGGTTTGCACCATGCACGGTTTGGGGTTTGTGTTAAAAGGAATCATCGAATTAGGTGTGCACAATATGGCAGTACAAATGAAACTTTCTGATTGCACTTACATAATTTATTATATTAAAGCCATTTTCGTAATGAATCATGCTATTGATATGTAACCTACTGAAAACACTAGAAAAGTCATGACAAACGGTTGCAGAACTTCAGTAATATAAAAAGCCGTAACTAAAAGTAAATAGCCATAATGGAAGCAATACCTACCGTAAGAACCTAAGATATCTGTTATTTGTATATACGTCTCCGTTTATACATTTCTTAGGTTCATGTTGGTTTGATTGGTTATGATAAATCTGTGTTGGGAAGAATTATATTAAACCGAATAATAAGTCAATTATTAGCTAAGTGTGTCTTTGCTACTGAACTGCATTGGCTGACGATGGAGTGCAGCTAACTGAAAGAGAAGTAAACGTTATCTGTCTAATATTTGATCCTTGGAAACAACATTAAATAGCAACATGGTAAAACCAAGTCAGCATTATTCGTAAACAGAATTTGCACAGATTTTCTGACTTTAACAGCTACATCTCTAGTTAAAAAAACATATGTGATACATGATAATTTCACCAGTTCAAAATCTAACGATTTTCATGAATACATTTTCAGACAAGACACCAGCAAAACAAGAATGAATTTACAAATATTCCTTCTTTCTCTGTTAATTTTCTTCCAACTATCTCAGTCGGGACAATAACTCAATATTTGTCACATAGGTTTTGAGCGGTAATAACACTACTGCCATTAAGAATTGCGTATCGGATTCATACTGGCAGGAAAATCTTTTTGATATTCGGAAATTCGGGAAACAGCAGTTCTCTTATTCTCTTATTCTAAAGTCTGCAGGATAGGGATGTTGCATATGGAATGTTAACTATAACAGAGATCACCTAGTTAATGTTATAACAAATCTGCATGATCAGGGGACACATATGTGGTTCTGTTTATTATATACAGCATAAAACTGAAATAACGTGATAGATATCTGTACAACTGGAGACGTACGTGTCGTTCGAGTTATCATTTCAAATGGATGATCTAGGTAACGTTATACTACGTGTGAATGAATAGAAACGTGTAGCGCGGGTTCAACGATAAAGCGAATGATTGAATTGGGATTATACCATGTCTGCATTATAGGTAGACAAATGTGTGTCTCAGGTGTACCGATGTTATGCATGTTCAATTAATTAAAATCGTGATGTTTGACCTTTATATACAATTAAATTCACTGTCGCTATTTTGGTGTGTATTGAGAATAATGTATAGTTTGATAATCCTGGTGAGAGATTCATTTGTGGCAAATGAAAACATGGAGTCATCTTGGACGTTGTCACTAGTCTTTAACATAATTGTTAACACCACTAATTGTTAAAACTATTTCAAGTAAATTTTCCTAAAATAGCAGCACAAAGTTGCAAAAATATGTTTTCATTGCACACATTTTAACACCACTCTTTAATCCTCACCTGAAAGAAAGCAGAGTTGTTTTAATCCTGTTTGTGTATATTTTGTTTGCAAAGGCTAGTATGTATGAACACTCATTAAATCAACTCTTTAAGGGACACCGATTAAATGTGTGTTACCTGGCACGATGTCCATAACATATTCCTTGATTAAGTAAATATTGCATGCTATCGACCACCAATAAGTATTGTATATGCAGTGTAAATAGCAAATAAATCCTGAACCATAGCTTATCTGAGTGATAATACAGATTCGTAATGTCGGGATTGGAAAGGCAACAAAAACCAGTAAGTTTCAAGGAATATAAAATATGAATGAATATGAAACGTTTTCAAAATATTATTGTTTGCTAAATTATTGTAAACTAAATGACATATTTAAAAGCAGCTGGCATATTTAAAGATAATATTTAGGGGGGATGTTTGTTTTTATCAAACTGATACTTAAAAATTCCATAAGGTATGTCTTGGTTGTAATTTCACTAAATTTCTAAATCATTTAGCCCATTACATTTTGATAACATTGGGATCTTCTTGAGAGCTACACATAATACAAAGGTTGACTATTACTATCTACTATTTAAATTGCAGAATTGAGACTTATGTTATTACTGAAAACAAGTTTAGGATTTTCCAAAAGAAACCCTCGGGATGTTTTAACCATTTCCTTGATGCTTGATTCCAGCTTAAGTTTCAGCAAAGATCTCCTAGTTCTATATCAGCAAAACCTTTCTTTGATAGATACATTTGATTGGTTTGCCAGAAACAATATATCAACTTCCTGATTAAGGACAGTAGTGTTAATATGATGGCTTGGAATTTTAAAAAAAAAAAATCATTTTCTAGGTCACACCTTCTATCTTCCATAACCTTTCTTTTTTATTAGGCAAGCCTCATACTTTGTTTCACCCGTGCGTTAATAATCCATAAAAGAAAAGTGGCCCAAGCAAGCAGCCAGTCATACAGCGACCGAGAAAACCGCCATTGCCACTCTACTATACTCACTACTCAACAGTAATTCACTTTCCGTTGCCTGATTTGCAATCACCGAATCAGACAGTCGTTGTTGACCGGCAGACAACCAAACGGGTGTGATCGGATAATATACCAACCGTATACCAACTGTAATAAAATCGTTCTATCAAGTGTGCGCGATTCATCAGCGGTAGCAGTTGTAGAAAATGTCGCACGAAGTTTTAATAGATGAGATTGTAATCATCGAGGTAATACTTTTGATTGAATTTACAACATCCTGTTGCATCGTATCATAGATTTGGGTAGCATACACTGCGTCTCAGTTGTCTCAGAACACATCATCGGTGATGTACGAATGAAGTTTATCGTATACATCGCTGTTCTTGCATAAACGCGCGATATGTTTTTTTTTTATATCCAAGATTTCATTGGCAAATTGATGCAGCTTCATTATTGACTTCGTGTGCGTTGTCTCCCGCACGAACTGATCGCACATGTGTTTCAATCTATCCGTGAGTTCGTTCGAGCCCAACAAGGCCTCCTCCATTTTGTCCCTTTTTGGTGGCATCACTTTCTTATTTTTTTGCCTAGTCATTCGGATAATTCTTTCTCTGGTGGGAAAGTGAGGTGCATGTTCTTTCTACATCCACATTGGAAAATGTTCGTGGGTTCTTTTCCGTTTCCTTTCCTTATTGTTCTTCGCTTCAAATTAGACGTGCTTCACGCCTTTATTGCTGCATTGTAAAGGTTTTCTTTATGTTGGTCCTCGAATGCATGTTGTTGATTTTCTGATGTTTCTGCACACGTAGGTATAGCTAACCGTTCGCTTTGGAGTACACGTGCTTCACGTTTTGGGAGTATACCTTCTGCGCGTTTTTGTTGCTGTTGTCAAAGGTCCTCAAATGTACGCTAATGTTGTTTATTTCTTTCTCTACGTCATGTTCATGAGAGTGGACTCTTAAGTCGTCGTTGTCTTGGCAATTCCTGTTGGGATACGTGCAGTGTCATATGTTCTCTCCATACTGTTTCACCTTTTCTAGTTTTTCGTCTTTAAAATGGTTTATACGTTCTATAAAATGAGTCCACTGTTCATCAATAAATTGTGTATTGTATGTTTGTGTTGGTATATTATTATGTAATCCTTCCAGTTGATTGGTCTCTTAAGAGAGACAAGTCTAGAATTTTCAAAAATCGCATCAAGAGATACTTCTTTAAAGTATTGAACCGGTATTTGCTTTTGCGACTTGTACTCGGGTGTCGCGTATGGCATCATGTCAACTGCCATTCTAAAGTCTACCAACGGCTTTTCCAATTTCCACATCTTTACTTCCACAATAGCCGCTAACAAGTATCCAATAGTCTCTGCAGTTGCTGTTGCTGCTTTCTTGATATCCTTGTTTTGTTTCGCTATTTTATGAACTGGACTCGGTTCTTCTTCTTTTCCATTTAGGGCTGCCACATATTGTACAGTTGCGCTTCGGCAATTTTCTTTTTCAGTTCAATCAGCGGGGCAAAATGTTTGTTCAAAACCTGCTGTGAGATCTGCTCGTGCAGTTTGTTGTGGCTGCAAAGTATCTTTGACTCTTTTGCGGCCTTCTATTATATGACAAATCAATTAATGGTCGCATCGAAATGAGCAGGATATTTTCCCTCGCGACGGTCAAGTCGATAGCGAGAAAACTATCCGACGAATGGATAGCGGCACATCAAAAACACCAATGGATTTTTGCAAGGCCAATGCCACGACATATCATTAATATATGACACGGATTGCGATTACTTAAGGCATATGTGCGTATCGTTGAGTTAAATAGATTTTATCAGTGTGTTTGTGCCGACCTCGTGAAAGTAGTTGCGAGGGACTGAATAGGTGACTTGAATCTTAATCGTCAGCTGTAGGTGTTTCGTCAATGGTGAAAATGAAATCAGCAGTGGTGGTGCCACTCAACGACGATGAAGCTTTATCACTCAACGCTTTATAGAAGTCTTTGAGACCATCATAACACGACTGATCATCTGTCGAGAGCGCAATCACGTGCAATCGATCCCACTTCATCCATCGTAAAATCATATTCAACAATAGATGAGTTTTTCTTAATCCAGCAGGGCTTTTCTAATCATTAGCGCATGAACTGAATTATATCACAAAGTTTGGATGGTTTCGATGTTGTTTGCGCGGAGCAGTCACTGACGGGAAAAAAACGTTGATTTTTAAATCGTTTATTCAGTCGGGAACTGCTTCAACGCCCGTGTTTCTTGCGCGGATAAGTCAATGACGGAAAAAAATCATCGATTTTTTTAATCTTTACGCTGTCGTTTCTCGCGTTGACCACAGATGCACTTCCACCAAGTGCCACTGTGTCTCAATTTAAAGTACGTCACATGGTCGTACCGCACCAAGAAACGTGTATATTGCGTCTCAGCTTACAGAGCGATATGATCACCAAGAGCCTAGCAAAAGGTATTTGACAGCTAAGGAATGACTGAAGTTTCTTTGCGATTAAATAGCCAGCATGAATCCACAGAAGATATTTTTGCTTGGCTACATAGATGCCAATGAAAGTACACGTGCAGTCACAATTTATGATCGTATATGGACCAGCTTGAAAAAATGCACACTCGTTTGCAGATTTCCCAACACGATTATCTGTACCGAATTTCTTACTTTTTATTCAAATATCTGCAGTTGTTTAGGAGATGTGTTGCCGAGATGCATTTTTATTCACGGGTACGCTTGTGCTGGTTCCTGAAATTGTAATATTCCCCTGGAAGATATTTTCTATGATTGCATAACAGGACCATCAATCGTACGATGTGCGAAAAAAATTAAAACGGAGAAACAGCAGCGACTTGCAATCACAAAGAGAAGAGCGTTCATAATGAAATACCATCGAGCGTGTTTAGTGGTAGATTCTATTTTTGGGGTTGCGGCGGCAACAACTGTTGGTCATGGTGTAACAGCAACCATCATAGGTGTACCAAACGGAATTATAGTCCTGGCTATATTGGCACTAACCATTATCTCTGTCTAGCAAATTAATTTCAGTAAGATTACATTCACAAATATGTGTCTATTTACACATGTTTGCAGTGGCACACAGTAGTTTCGACATTACCAGTCAACTCTGTTCGGTGGCCATCAAAGATAAAATAAGTATTGAAGCCAAATTTGGGACAGTATTAGCGGAAATGTAAAATCATCGACAACTCGGAGCACAGATAAAGAACCATTCGGTTGCGGATTTACAGACAATACAAGTCGAGTAAAATAAAAACAATTTGTCAAAGACACTATTTGGCTCTGGCTGCATTCTTAGGTCACTTCACTTTCATGGACTATTACTGCTAATAATTCCACGAGTTGCTGAAACTATTGCTGAAACTATGTGACTTATGTGCTAAATAAGAAAATGTCACGAGTGATATAGGCTTTGACCTAGAAATAAAGTAATACGAATCCCAAACCGCCATAGTAAGAATTCCCTAACTTACATTGCATGAACACATGCATAGGACAGCTTAATGTAATCTCCAGAAACTTGGAATTTAATTTCAGGTACGATTCTAATTTGGATCTGTCTGCGGTGAAAACAAAATGGTATGGAACAGCGTGGCAAACTAGCTTCAGTGCACGAACTTTTGTGGTTTTGTCCGCAGTATGCTTTAGACATGAAATGGGGCAACTTCCAATTATGCAAATAACTTAGTCTGGAACAAAAGATACTTTTAATTCTCAAAAATATTTCATAATTTTATCGAGTAAATTTTGAACCTGTTCATAGTACTGCAAACCAATTTTCTTAAACGGATTTTACATTTATTACTTTTTATATGTGGTTAATTTAGCACCAAACTCATTTTTAGTCTTCGTTTTGTCATATATATATTTGTATCCTCTTAATATTTGAATGGTCATCCTTCTCTGTCAAGTATTTAGCTTGTTAACTTTCTTCCCTAATTTGTCGCAAAGGTTTTCAACTATTTCCTTGATTTCTATTTCTATTCCTAACAAAATAAATAAATATAAATACAAGATAATGGAAAACAATTGTGGTCCAGGTTAATATACAGATTAATGATGAACTGGGGTTGTGATCAGTCTACTCGATCAAAGGGGCATAGATGTGGTCGGTCAAATGATTAAACTGATTCAGTGTTTCATCTGCAGGTTAGGGAAATTTACATACGGTTCCTGTGAACGAATGCATAGGTTGGGGTTTGCACCATGCACGGTTTGGGGTTTGTGTTAAAAGGAATCATCGAATTAGGTGTGCACAATATGGCAGTACAAATGAAACTTTCTGATTGCACTTACATAATTTATTATATTAAAGCCATTTTCGTAATGAATCATGCTATTGATATGTAACCTACTGAAAACACTAGAAAAGTCATGACAAACGGTTGCAGAACTTCAGTAATATAAAAAGCCGTAACTAAAAGTAAATAGCCATAATGGAAGCAATACCTACCGTAAGAACCTAAGATATCTGTTATTTGTATATACGTCTCCGTTTATACATTTCTTAGGTTCATGTTGGTTTGATTGGTTATGATAAATCTGTGTTGGGAAGAATTATATTAAACCGAATAATAAGTCAATTATTAGCTAAGTGTGTCTTTGCTACTGAACTGCATTGGCTGACGATGGAGTGCAGCTAACTGAAAGAGAAGTAAACGTTATCTGTCTAATATTTGATCCTTGGAAACAACATTAAATAGCAACATGGTAAAACCAAGTCAGCATTATTCGTAAACAGAATTTGCACAGATTTTCTGACTTTAACAGCTACATCTCTAGTTAAAAAAACATATGTGATACATGATAATTTCACCAGTTCAAAATCTAACGATTTTCATGAATACATTTTCAGACAAGACACCAGCAAAACAAGAATGAATTTACAAATATTCCTTCTTTCTCTGTTAATTTTCTTCCAACTATCTCAGTCGGGACAATAACTCAATATTTGTCACATAGGTTTTGAGCGGTAATAACACTACTGCCATTAAGAATTGCGTATCGGATTCATACTGGCAGGAAAATCTTTTTGATATTCGGAAATTCGGGAAACAGCAGTTCTCTTATTCTCTTATTCTAAAGTCTGCAGGATAGGGATGTTGCATATGGAATGTTAACTATAACAGAGATCACCTAGTTAATGTTATAACAAATCTGCATGATCAGGGGACACATATGTGGTTCTGTTTATTATATACAGCATAAAACTGAAATAACGTGATAGATATCTGTACAACTGGAGACGTACGTGTCGTTCGAGTTATCATTTCAAATGGATGATCTAGGTAACGTTATACTACGTGTGAATGAATAGAAACGTGTAGCGCGGGTTCAACGATAAAGCGAATGATTGAATTGGGATTATACCATGTCTGCATTATAGGTAGACAAATGTGTGTCTCAGGTGTACCGATGTTATGCATGTTCAATTAATTAAAATCGTGATGTTTGACCTTTATATACAATTAAATTCACTGTCGCTATTTTGGTGTGTATTGAGAATAATGTATAGTTTGATAATCCTGGTGAGAGATTCATTTGTGGCAAATGAAAACATGGAGTCATCTTGGACGTTGTCACTAGTCTTTAACATAATTGTTAACACCACTAATTGTTAAAACTATTTCAAGTAAATTTTCCTAAAATAGCAGCACAAAGTTGCAAAAATATGTTTTCATTGCACACATTTTAACACCACTCTTTAATCCTCACCTGAAAGAAAGCAGAGTTGTTTTAATCCTGTTTGTGTATATTTTGTTTGCAAAGGCTAGTATGTATGAACACTCATTAAATCAACTCTTTAAGGGACACCGATTAAATGTGTGTTACCTGGCACGATGTCCATAACATATTCCTTGATTAAGTAAATATTGCATGCTATCGACCACCAATAAGTATTGTATATGCAGTGTAAATAGCAAATAAATCCTGAACCATAGCTTATCTGAGTGATAATACAGATTCGTAATGTCGGGATTGGAAAGGCAACAAAAACCAGTAAGTTTCAAGGAATATAAAATATGAATGAATATGAAACGTTTTCAAAATATTATTGTTTGCTAAATTATTGTAAACTAAATGACATATTTAAAAGCAGCTGGCATATTTAAAGATAATATTTAGGGGGGATGTTTGTTTTTATCAAACTGATACTTAAAAATTCCATAAGGTATGTCTTGGTTGTAATTTCACTAAATTTCTAAATCATTTAGCCCATTACATTTTGATAACATTGGGATCTTCTTGAGAGCTACACATAATACAAAGGTTGACTATTACTATCTACTATTTAAATTGCAGAATTGAGACTTATGTTATTACTGAAAACAAGTTTAGGATTTTCCAAAAGAAACCCTCGGGATGTTTTAACCATTTCCTTGATGCTTGATTCCAGCTTAAGTTTCAGCAAAGATCTCCTAGTTCTATATCAGCAAAACCTTTCTTTGATAGATACATTTGATTGGTTTGCCAGAAACAATATATCAACTTCCTGATTAAGGACAGTAGTGTTAATATGATGGCTTGGAATTTTAAAAAAAAAAAATCATTTTCTAGGTCACACCTTCTATCTTCCATAACCTTTCTTTTTTATTAGGCAAGCCTCATACTTTGTTTCACCCGTGCGTTAATAATCCATAAAAGAAAAGTGGCCCAAGCAAGCAGCCAGTCATACAGCGACCGAGAAAACCGCCATTGCCACTCTACTATACTCACTACTCAACAGTAATTCACTTTCCGTTGCCTGATTTGCAATCACCGAATCAGACAGTCGTTGTTGACCGGCAGACAACCAAACGGGTGTGATCGGATAATATACCAACCGTATACCAACTGTAATAAAATCGTTCTATCAAGTGTGCGCGATTCATCAGCGGTAGCAGTTGTAGAAAATGTCGCACGAAGTTTTAATAGATGAGATTGTAATCATCGAGGTAATACTTTTGATTGAATTTACAACATCCTGTTGCATCGTATCATAGATTTGGGTAGCATACACTGCGTCTCAGTTGTCTCAGAACACATCATCGGTGATGTACGAATGAAGTTTATCGTATACATCGCTGTTCTTGCATAAACGCGCGATATGTTTTTTTTTTATATCCAAGATTTCATTGGCAAATTGATGCAGCTTCATTATTGACTTCGTGTGCGTTGTCTCCCGCACGAACTGATCGCACATGTGTTTCAATCTATCCGTGAGTTCGTTCGAGCCCAACAAGGCCTCCTCCATTTTGTCCCTTTTTGGTGGCATCACTTTCTTATTTTTTTGCCTAGTCATTCGGATAATTCTTTCTCTGGTGGGAAAGTGAGGTGCATGTTCTTTCTACATCCACATTGGAAAATGTTCGTGGGTTCTTTTCCGTTTCCTTTCCTTATTGTTCTTCGCTTCAAATTAGACGTGCTTCACGCCTTTATTGCTGCATTGTAAAGGTTTTCTTTATGTTGGTCCTCGAATGCATGTTGTTGATTTTCTGATGTTTCTGCACACGTAGGTATAGCTAACCGTTCGCTTTGGAGTACACGTGCTTCACGTTTTGGGAGTATACCTTCTGCGCGTTTTTGTTGCTGTTGTCAAAGGTCCTCAAATGTACGCTAATGTTGTTTATTTCTTTCTCTACGTCATGTTCATGAGAGTGGACTCTTAAGTCGTCGTTGTCTTGGCAATTCCTGTTGGGATACGTGCAGTGTCATATGTTCTCTCCATACTGTTTCACCTTTTCTAGTTTTTCGTCTTTAAAATGGTTTATACGTTCTATAAAATGAGTCCACTGTTCATCAATAAATTGTGTATTGTATGTTTGTGTTGGTATATTATTATGTAATCCTTCCAGTTGATTGGTCTCTTAAGAGAGACAAGTCTAGAATTTTCAAAAATCGCATCAAGAGATACTTCTTTAAAGTATTGAACCGGTATTTGCTTTTGCGACTTGTACTCGGGTGTCGCGTATGGCATCATGTCAACTGCCATTCTAAAGTCTACCAACGGCTTTTCCAATTTCCACATCTTTACTTCCACAATAGCCGCTAACAAGTATCCAATAGTCTCTGCAGTTGCTGTTGCTGCTTTCTTGATATCCTTGTTTTGTTTCGCTATTTTATGAACTGGACTCGGTTCTTCTTCTTTTCCATTTAGGGCTGCCACATATTGTACAGTTGCGCTTCGGCAATTTTCTTTTTCAGTTCAATCAGCGGGGCAAAATGTTTGTTCAAAACCTGCTGTGAGATCTGCTCGTGCAGTTTGTTGTGGCTGCAAAGTATCTTTGACTCTTTTGCGGCCTTCTATTATATGACAAATCAATTAATGGTCGCATCGAAATGAGCAGGATATTTTCCCTCGCGACGGTCAAGTCGATAGCGAGAAAACTATCCGACGAATGGATAGCGGCACATCAAAAACACCAATGGATTTTTGCAAGGCCAATGCCACGACATATCATTAATATATGACACGGATTGCGATTACTTAAGGCATATGTGCGTATCGTTGAGTTAAATAGATTTTATCAGTGTGTTTGTGCCGACCTCGTGAAAGTAGTTGCGAGGGACTGAATAGGTGACTTGAATCTTAATCGTCAGCTGTAGGTGTTTCGTCAATGGTGAAAATGAAATCAGCAGTGGTGGTGCCACTCAACGACGATGAAGCTTTATCACTCAACGCTTTATAGAAGTCTTTGAGACCATCATAACACGACTGATCATCTGTCGAGAGCGCAATCACGTGCAATCGATCCCACTTCATCCATCGTAAAATCATATTCAACAATAGATGAGTTTTTCTTAATCCAGCAGGGCTTTTCTAATCATTAGCGCATGAACTGAATTATATCACAAAGTTTGGATGGTTTCGATGTTGTTTGCGCGGAGCAGTCACTGACGGGAAAAAAACGTTGATTTTTAAATCGTTTATTCAGTCGGGAACTGCTTCAACGCCCGTGTTTCTTGCGCGGATAAGTCAATGACGGAAAAAAATCATCGATTTTTTTAATCTTTACGCTGTCGTTTCTCGCGTTGACCACAGATGCACTTCCACCAAGTGCCACTGTGTCTCAATTTAAAGTACGTCACATGGTCGTACCGCACCAAGAAACGTGTATATTGCGTCTCAGCTTACAGAGCGATATGATCACCAAGAGCCTAGCAAAAGGTATTTGACAGCTAAGGAATGACTGAAGTTTCTTTGCGATTAAATAGCCAGCATGAATCCACAGAAGATATTTTTGCTTGGCTACATAGATGCCAATGAAAGTACACGTGCAGTCACAATTTATGATCGTATATGGACCAGCTTGAAAAAATGCACACTCGTTTGCAGATTTCCCAACACGATTATCTGTACCGAATTTCTTACTTTTTATTCAAATATCTGCAGTTGTTTAGGAGATGTGTTGCCGAGATGCATTTTTATTCACGGGTACGCTTGTGCTGGTTCCTGAAATTGTAATATTCCCCTGGAAGATATTTTCTATGATTGCATAACAGGACCATCAATCGTACGATGTGCGAAAAAAATTAAAACGGAGAAACAGCAGCGACTTGCAATCACAAAGAGAAGAGCGTTCATAATGAAATACCATCGAGCGTGTTTAGTGGTAGATTCTATTTTTGGGGTTGCGGCGGCAACAACTGTTGGTCATGGTGTAACAGCAACCATCATAGGTGTACCAAACGGAATTATAGTCCTGGCTATATTGGCACTAACCATTATCTCTGTCTAGCAAATTAATTTCAGTAAGATTACATTCACAAATATGTGTCTATTTACACATGTTTGCAGTGGCACACAGTAGTTTCGACATTACCAGTCAACTCTGTTCGGTGGCCATCAAAGATAAAATAAGTATTGAAGCCAAATTTGGGACAGTATTAGCGGAAATGTAAAATCATCGACAACTCGGAGCACAGATAAAGAACCATTCGGTTGCGGATTTACAGACAATACAAGTCGAGTAAAATAAAAACAATTTGTCAAAGACACTATTTGGCTCTGGCTGCATGCTTAGGTCACTTCACTTTCATGGACTATTACTGCTAATAATTCCACGAGTTGCTGAAACTATTGCTGAAACTATGTGACTTATGTGCTAAATAAGAAAATGTCACGAGTGATATAGGCTTTGACCTAGAAATAAAGTAATACGAATCCCAAACCGCCATAGTAAGAATTCCCTAACTTACATTGCATGAACACATGCATAGGACAGCTTAATGTAATCTCCAGAAACTTGGAATTTAATTTCAGGTACGATTCTAATTTGGATCTGTCTGCGGTGAAAACAAAATGGTATGGAACAGCGTGGCAAACTAGCTTCAGTGCACGAACTTTTGTGGTTTTGTCCGCAGTATGCTTTAGACATGAAATGGGGCAACTTCCAATTATGCAAATAACTTAGTCTGGAACAAAAGATACTTTTAATTCTCAAAAATATTTCATAATTTTATCGAGTAAATTTTGAACCTGTTCATAGTACTGCAAACCAATTTTCTTAAACGGATTTTACATTTATTACTTTTTATATGTGGTTAATTTAGCACCAAACTCATTTTTAGTCTTCGTTTTGTCATATATATATTTGTATCCTCTTAATATTTGAATGGTCATCCTTCTCTGTCAAGTATTTAGCTTGTTAACTTTCTTCCCTAATTTGTCGCAAAGGTTTTCAACTATTTCCTTGATTTCTATTTCTATTCCTAACAAAATAAATAAATATAAATACAAGATAATGGAAAACAATTGTGGTCCAGGTTAATATACAGATTAATGATGAACTGGGGTTGTGATCAGTCTACTCGATCAAAGGGGCATAGATGTGGTCGGTCAAATGATTAAACTGATTCAGTGTTTCATCTGCAGGTTAGGGAAATTTACATACGGTTCCTGTGAACGAATGCTTAGGTTGGGGTTTGCACCATGCACGGTTTGGGGTTTGTGTTAAAAGGAATCATCGAATTAGGTGTGCACAATATGGCAGTACAAATGAAACTTTCTGATTGCACTTACATAATTTATTATATTAAAGCCATTTTCGTAATGAATCATGCTATTGATATGTAACCTACTGAAAACACTAGAAAAGTCATGACAAACGGTTGCAGAACTTCAGTAATATAAAAAGCCGTAACTAAAAGTAAATAGCCATAATGGAAGCAATACCTACCGTAAGAACCTAAGATATCTGTTATTTGTATATACGTCTCCGTTTATACATTTCTTAGGTTCATGTTGGTTTGATTGGTTATGATAAATCTGTGTTGGGAAGAATTATATTAAACCGAATAATAAGTCAATTATTAGCTAAGTGTGTCTTTGCTACTGAACTGCATTGGCTGACGATGGAGTGCAGCTAACTGAAAGAGAAGTAAACGTTATCTGTCTAATATTTGATCCTTGGAAACAACATTAAATAGCAACATGGTAAAACCAAGTCAGCATTATTCGTAAACAGAATTTGCACAGATTTTCTGACTTTAACAGCTACATCTCTAGTTAAAAAAACATATGTGATACATGATAATTTCACCAGTTCAAAATCTAACGATTTTCATGAATACATTTTCAGAAAAGACACCAGCAAAACAAGAATGAATTTACAAATATTCCTTCTTTCTCTGTTAATTTTCTTCCAACTATCTCAGTCGGGACAATAACTCAATATTTGTCACATAGGTTTTGAGCGGTAATAACACTACTGCCATTAAGAATTGCGTATCGGATTCATACTGGCAGGAAAATCTTTTTGATATTCGGAAATTCGGGAAACAGCAGTTCTCTTATTCTCTTATTCTAAAGTCTGCAGGATAGGGATGTTGCATATGGAATGTTAACTATAACAGAGATCACCTAGTTAATGTTATAACAAATCTGCATGATCAGGGGACACATATGTGGTTCTGTTTATTATATACAGCATAAAACTGAAATAACGTGATAGATATCTGTACAACTGGAGACGTACGTGTCGTTCGAGTTATCATTTCAAATGGATGATCTAGGTAACGTTATACTACGTGTGAATGAATAGAAACGTGTAGCGCGGGTTCAACGATAAAGCGAATGATTGAATTGGGATTATACCATGTCTGCATTATAGGTAGACAAATGTGTGTCTCAGGTGTACCGATGTTATGCATGTTCAATTAATTAAAATCGTGATGTTTGACCTTTATATACAATTAAATTCACTGTCGCTATTTTGGTGTGTATTGAGAATAATGTATAGTTTGATAATCCTGGTGAGAGATTCATTTGTGGCAAATGAAAACATGGAGTCATCTTGGACGTTGTCACTAGTCTTTAACATAATTGTTAACACCACTAATTGTTAAAACTATTTCAAGTAAATTTTCCTAAAATAGCAGCACAAAGTTGCAAAAAAATGTTTTCATTGCACACATTTTAACACCACTCTTTAATCCTCACCTGAAAGAAAGCAGAGTTGTTTTAATCCTGTTTGTGTATATTTTGTTTGCAAAGGCTAGTATGTATGAACACTCATTAAATCAACTCTTTAAGGGACACCGATTAAATGTGTGTTACCTGGCACGATGTCCATAACATATTCCTTGATTAAGTAAATATTGCATGCTATCGACCACCAATAAGTATTGTATATGCAGTGTAAATAGCAAATAAATCCTGAACCATAGCTTATCTGAGTGATAATACAGATTCGTAATGTCGGGATTGGAAAGGCAACAAAAACCAGTAAGTTTCAAGGAATATAAAATATGAATGAATATGAAACGTTTTCAAAATATTATTGTTTGCTAAATTATTGTAAACTAAATGACATATTTAAAAGCAGCTGGCATATTTAAAGATAATATTTAGGGGGGATGTTTGTTTTTATCAAACTGATACTTAAAAATTCCATAAGGTATGTCTTGGTTGTAATTTCACTAAATTTCTAAATCATTTAGCCCATTACATTTTGATAACATTGGGATCTTCTTGAGAGCTACACATAATACAAAGGTTGACTATTACTATCTACTATTTAAATTGCAGAATTGAGACTTATGTTATTACTGAAAACAAGTTTAGGATTTTCCAAAGAAACCCTCGGGATGTTTTAACCATTTCCTTGATGCTTGATTCCAGCTTAAGTTTCAGCAAAGATCTCCTAGTTCTATATCAGCAAAACCTTTCTTTGATAGATACATTTGATTGGTTTGCCAGAAACAATATATCAACTTCCTGATTAAGGACAGTAGTGTTAATATGATGGCTTGGAATTTTAAAAAAAAAAATCATTTTCTAGGTCACACCTTCTATCTTCCATAACCTTTCTTTTTTATTAGGCAAGCCTCATACTTTGTTTCACCCGTGCGTTAATAATCCATAAAAGAAAAGTGGCCCAAGCAAGCAGCCAGTCATACAGCGACCGAGAAAACCGCCATTGCCACTCTACTATACTCACTACTCAACAGTAATTCACTTTCCGTTGCCTGATTTGCAATCACCGAATCAGACAGTCGTTGTTGACCGGCAGACAACCAAACGGGTGTGATCGGATAATATACCAACCGTATACCAACTGTAATAAAATCGTTCTATCAAGTGTGCGCGATTCATCAGCGGTAGCAGTTGTAGAAAATGTCACACGAAGTTTTAATAGATGAGATTGTAATCATCGAGGTAATACTTTTGATTGAATTTACAACATCCTGTTGCATCGTATCATAGATTTGGGTAGCATACACTGCGTCTCAGTTGTCTCAGAACACATCATCGGTGATGTACGAATGAAGTTTATCGTATACATCGCTGTTCTTGCATAAACGCGCGATATGTTTTTTTTTTATATCCAAGATTTCATTGGCAAATTGATGCAGCTTCATTATTGACTTCGTGTGCGTTGTCTCCCGCACGAACTGATCGCACATGTGTTTCAATCTATCCGTGAGTTCGTTCGAGCCCAACAAGGCCTCCTCCATTTTGTCCCTTTTTGGTGGCATCACTTTCTTATTTTTTTGCCTAGTCATTCGGATAATTCTTTCTCTGGTGGGAAAGTGAGGTGCATGTTCTTTCTACATCCACATTGGAAAATGTTCGTGGGTTCTTTTCCGTTTCCTTTCCTTATTGTTCTTCGCTTCAAATTAGACGTGCTTCACGCCTTTATTGCTGCATTGTAAAGGTTTTCTTTATGTTGGTCCTCGAATGCATGTTGTTGATTTTCTGATGTTTCTGCACACGTAGGTATAGCTAACCGTTCGCTTTGGAGTACACGTGCTTCACGTTTTGGGAGTATACCTTCTGCGCGTTTTTGTTGCTGTTGTCAAAGGTCCTCAAATGTACGCTAATGTTGTTTATTTCTTTCTCTACGTCATGTTCATGAGAGTGGACTCTTAAGTCGTCGTTGTCTTGGCAATTCCTGTTGGGATACGTGCAGTGTCATATGTTCTCTCCATACTGTTTCACCTTTTCTAGTTTTTCGTCTTTAAAATGGTTTATACGTTCTATAAAATGAGTCCACTGTTCATCAATAAATTGTGTATTGTATGTTTGTGTTGGTATATTATTATGTAATCCTTCCAGTTGATTGGTCTCTTAAGAGAGACAAGTCTAGAATTTTCAAAAATCGCATCAAGAGATACTTCTTTAAAGTATTGAACCGGTATTTGCTTTTGCGACTTGTACTCGGGTGTCGCGTATGGCATCATGTCAACTGCCATTCTAAAGTCTACCAACGGCTTTTCCAATTTCCACATCTTTACTTCCACAATAGCCGCTAACAAGTATCCAATAGTCTCTGCAGTTGCTGTTGCTGCTTTCTTGATATCCTTGTTTTGTTTCGCTATTTTATGAACTGGACTCGGTTCTTCTTCTTTTCCATTTAGGGCTGCCACATATTGTACAGTTGCGCTTCGGCAATTTTCTTTTTCAGTTCAATCAGCGGGGCAAAATGTTTGTTCAAAACCTGCTGTGAGATCTGCTCGTGCAGTTTGTTGTGGCTGCAAAGTATCTTTGACTCTTTTGCGGCCTTCTATTATATGACAAATCAATTAATGGTCGCATCGAAATGAGCAGGATATTTTCCCTCGCGACGGTCAAGTCGATAGCGAGAAAACTATCCGACGAATGGATAGCGGCACATCAAAAACACCAATGGATTTTTGCAAGGCCAATGCCACGACATATCATTAATATATGACACGGATTGCGATTACTTAAGGCATATGTGCGTATCGTTGAGTTAAATAGATTTTATCAGTGTGTTTGTGCCGACCTCGTGAAAGTAGTTGCGAGGGACTGAATAGGTGACTTGAATCTTAATCGTCAGCTGTAGGTGTTTCGTCAATGGTGAAAATGAAATCAGCAGTGGTGGTGCCACTCAACGACGATGAAGCTTTATCACTCAAGGCTTTATAGAAGTCTTTGAGACCATCATAACACGACTGATCATCTGTCGAGAGCGCAATCACGTGCAATCGATCCCACTTCATCCATCGTAAAATCATATTCAACAATAGATGAGTTTTTCTTAATCCAGCAGGGCTTTTCTAATCATTAGCGCATGAACTGAATTATATCACAAAGTTTGGATGGTTTCGATGTTGTTTGCGCGGAGCAGTCACTGACGGGAAAAAAACGTTGATTTTTAAATCGTTTATTCAGTCGGGAACTGCTTCAACGCCCGTGTTTCTTGCGCGGATAAGTCAATGACGGAAAAAAATCATCGATTTTTTTAATCTTTACGCTGTCGTTTCTCGCGTTGACCACAGATGCACTTCCACCAAGTGCCACTGTGTCTCAATTTAAAGTACGTCACATGGTCGTACCGCACCAAGAAACGTGTATATTGCGTCTCAGCTTACAGAGCGATATGATCACCAAGAGCCTAGCAAAAGGTATTTGACAGCTAAGGAATGACTGAAGTTTCTTTGCGATTAAATAGCCAGCATGAATCCACAGAAGATATTTTTGCTTGGCTACATAGATGCCAATGAAAGTACACGTGCAGTCACAATTTATGATCGTATATGGACCAGCTTGAAAAAATGCACACTCGTTTGCAGATTTCCCAACACGATTATCTGTACCGAATTTCTTACTTTTTATTCAAATATCTGCAGTTGTTTAGGAGATGTGTTGCCGAGATGCATTTTTATTCACGGGTACGCTTGTGCTGGTTCCTGAAATTGTAATATTCCCCTGGAAGATATTTTCTATGATTGCATAACAGGACCATCAATCGTACGATGTGCGAAAAAAATTAAAACGGAGAAACAGCAGCGACTTGCAATCACAAAGAGAAGAGCGTTCATAATGAAATACCATCGAGCGTGTTTAGTGGTAGATTCTATTTTTGGGGTTGCGGCGGCAACAACTGTTGGTCATGGTGTAACAGCAACCATCATAGGTGTACCAAACGGAATTATAGTCCTGGCTATATTGGCACTAACCATTATCTCTGTCTAGCAAATTAATTTCAGTAAGATTACATTCACAAATATGTGTCTATTTACACATGTTTGCAGTGGCACACAGTAGTTTCGACATTACCAGTCAACTCTGTTCGGTGGCCATCAAAGATAAAATAAGTATTGAAGCCAAATTTGGGACAGTATTAGCGGAAATGTAAAATCATCGACAACTCGGAGCACAGATAAAGAACCATTCGGTTGCGGATTTACAGACAATACAAGTCGAGTAAAATAAAAACAATTTGTCAAAGACACTATTTGGCTCTGGCTGCATGCTTAGGTCACTTCACTTTCATGGACTATTACTGCTAATAATTCCACGAGTTGCTGAAACTATTGCTGAAACTATGTGACTTATGTGCTAAATAAGAAAATGTCACGAGTGATATAGGCTTTGACCTAGAAATAAAGTAATACGAATCCCAAACCGCCATAGTAAGAATTCCCTAACTTACATTGCATGAACACATGCATAGGACAGCTTAATGTAATCTCCAGAAACTTGGAATTTAATTTCAGGTACGATTCTAATTTGGATCTGTCTGCGGTGAAAACAAAATGGTATGGAACAGCGTGGCAAACTAGCTTCAGTGCACGAACTTTTGTGGTTTTGTCCGCAGTATGCTTTAGACATGAAATGGGGCAACTTCCAATTATGCAAATAACTTAGTCTGGAACAAAAGATACTTTTAATTCTCAAAAATATTTCATAATTTTATCGAGTAAATTTTGAACCTGTTCATAGTACTGCAAACCAATTTTCTTAAACGGATTTTACATTTATTACTTTTTATATGTGGTTAATTTAGCACCAAACTCATTTTTAGTCTTCGTTTTGTCATATATATATTTGTATCCTCTTAATATTTGAATGGTCATCCTTCTCTGTCAAGTATTTAGCTTGTTAACTTTCTTCCCTAATTTGTCGCAAAGGTTTTCAACTATTTCCTTGATTTCTATTTCTATTCCTAACAAAATAAATAAATATAAATACAAGATAATGGAAAACAATTGTGGTCCAGGTTAATATACAGATTAATGATGAACTGGGGTTGTGATCAGTCTACTCGATCAAAGGGGCATAGATGTGGTCGGTCAAATGATTAAACTGATTCAGTGTTTCATCTGCAGGTTAGGGAAATTTACATACGGTTCCTGTGAACGAATGCTTAGGTTGGGGTTTGCACCATGCACGGTTTGGGGTTTGTGTTAAAAGGAATCATCGAATTAGGTGTGCACAATATGGCAGTACAAATGAAACTTTCTGATTGCACTTACATAATTTATTATATTAAAGCCATTTTCGTAATGAATCATGCTATTGATATGTAACCTACTGAAAACACTAGAAAAGTCATGACAAACGGTTGCAGAACTTCAGTAATATAAAAAGCCGTAACTAAAAGTAAATAGCCATAATGGAAGCAATACCTACCGTAAGAACCTAAGATATCTGTTATTTGTATATACGTCTCCGTTTATACATTTCTTAGGTTCATGTTGGTTTGATTGGTTATGATAAATCTGTGTTGGGAAGAATTATATTAAACCGAATAATAAGTCAATTATTAGCTAAGTGTGTCTTTGCTACTGAACTGCATTGGCTGACGATGGAGTGCAGCTAACTGAAAGAGAAGTAAACGTTATCTGTCTAATATTTGATCCTTGGAAACAACATTAAATAGCAACATGGTAAAACCAAGTCAGCATTATTCGTAAACAGAATTTGCACAGATTTTCTGACTTTAACAGCTACATCTCTAGTTAAAAAAACATATGTGATACATGATAATTTCACCAGTTCAAAATCTAACGATTTTCATGAATACATTTTCAGACAAGACACCAGCAAAACAAGAATGAATTTACAAATATTCCTTCTTTCTCTGTTAATTTTCTTCCAACTATCTCAGTCGGGACAATAACTCAATATTTGTCACATAGGTTTTGAGCGGTAATAACACTACTGCCATTAAGAATTGCGTATCGGATTCATACTGGCAGGAAAATCTTTTTGATATTCGGAAATTCGGGAAACAGCAGTTCTCTTATTCTCTTATTCTAAAGTCTGCAGGATAGGGATGTTGCATATGGAATGTTAACTATAACAGAGATCACCTAGTTAATGTTATAACAAATCTGCATGATCAGGGGACACATATGTGGTTCTGTTTATTATATACAGCATAAAACTGAAATAACGTGATAGATATCTGTACAACTGGAGACGTACGTGTCGTTCGAGTTATCATTTCAAATGGATGATCTAGGTAACGTTATACTACGTGTGAATGAATAGAAACGTGTAGCGCGGGTTCAACGATAAAGCGAATGATTGAATTGGGATTATACCATGTCTGCATTATAGGTAGACAAATGTGTGTCTCAGGTGTACCGATGTTATGCATGTTCAATTAATTAAAATCGTGATGTTTGACCTTTATATACAATTAAATTCACTGTCGCTATTTTGGTGTGTATTGAGAATAATGTATAGTTTGATAATCCTGGTGAGAGATTCATTTGTGGCAAATGAAAACATGGAGTCATCTTGGACGTTGTCACTAGTCTTTAACATAATTGTTAACACCACTAATTGTTAAAACTATTTCAAGTAAATTTTCCTAAAATAGCAGCACAAAGTTGCAAAAAAATGTTTTCATTGCACACATTTTAACACCACTCTTTAATCCTCACCTGAAAGAAAGCAGAGTTGTTTTAATCCTGTTTGTGTATATTTTGTTTGCAAAGGCTAGTATGTATGAACACTCATTAAATCAACTCTTTAAGGGACACCGATTAAATGTGTGTTACCTGGCACGATGTCCATAACATATTCCTTGATTAAGTAAATATTGCATGCTATCGACCACCAATAAGTATTGTATATGCAGTGTAAATAGCAAATAAATCCTGAACCATAGCTTATCTGAGTGATAATACAGATTCGTAATGTCGGGATTGGAAAGGCAACAAAAACCAGTAAGTTTCAAGGAATATAAAATATGAATGAATATGAAACGTTTTCAAAATATTATTGTTTGCTAAATTATTGTAAACTAAATGACATATTTAAAAGCAGCCGGCATATTTAAAGATAATATTTAGGGGGGATGTTTGTTTTTATCAAACTGATACTTAAAAATTCCATAAGGTATGTCTTGGTTGTAATTTCACTAAATTTCTAAATCATTTAGCCCATTACATTTTGATAACATTGGGATCTTCTTGAGAGCTACACATAATACAAAGGTTGACTATTACTATCTACTATTTAAATTGCAGAATTGAGACTTATGTTATTACTGAAAACAAGTTTAGGATTTTCCAAAGAAACCCTCGGGATGTTTTAACCATTTCCTTGATGCTTGATTCCAGCTTAAGTTTCAGCAAAGATCTCCTAGTTCTATATGAGCAAAACCTTTCTTTGATAGATACATTTGATTGGTTTGCCAGAAACAATATATCAACTTCCTGATTAAGGACAGTAGTGTTAATATGATGGCTTGGAATTTTTTAAAAAAAAAATCATTTTCTAGGTCACACCTTCTATCTTCCATAACCTTTCTTTTTTATTAGGCAAGCCTCATACTTTGTTTCACCCGTGCGTTAATAATCCATAAAAGAAAAGTGGCCCAAGCAAGCAGCCAGTCATACAGCGACCGAGAAAACCGCCATTGCCACTCTACTATACTCACTACTCAACAGTAATTCACTTTCCGTTGCCTGATTTGCAATCACCGAATCAGACAGTCGTTGTTGACCGGCAGACAACCAAACGGGTGTGATCGGATAATATACCAACCGTATACCAACTGTAATAAAATCGTTCTATCAAGTGTGCGCGATTCATCAGCGGTAGCAGTTGTAGAAAATGTCACACGAAGTTTTAATAGATGAGATTGTAATCATCGAGGTAATACTTTTGATTGAATTTACAACATCCTGTTGCATCGTATCATAGATTTGGGTAGCATACACTGCGTCTCAGTTGTCTCAGAACACATCATCGGTGATGTACGAATGAAGTTTATCGTATACATCGCTGTTCTTGCATAAACGCGCGATATGTTTTTTTTTTATATCCAAGATTTCATTGGCAAATTGATGCAGCTTCATTATTGACTTCGTGTGCGTTGTCTCCCGCACGAACTGATCGCACATGTGTTTCAATCTATCCGTGAGTTCGTTCGAGCCCAACAAGGCCTCCTCCATTTTGTCCCTTTTTGGTGGCATCACTTTCTTATTTTTTTGCCTAGTCATTCGGATAATTCTTTCTCTGGTGGGAAAGTGAGGTGCATGTTCTTTCTACATCCACATTGGAAAATGTTCGTGGGTTCTTTTCCGTTTCCTTTCCTTATTGTTCTTCGCTTCAAATTAGACGTGCTTCACGCCTTTATTGCTGCATTGTAAAGGTTTTCTTTATGTTGGTCCTCGAATGCATGTTGTTGATTTTCTGATGTTTCTGCACACGTAGGTATAGCTAACCGTTCGCTTTGGAGTACACGTGCTTCACGTTTTGGGAGTATACCTTCTGCGCGTTTTTGTTGCTGTTGTCAAAGGTCCTCAAATGTACGCTAATGTTGTTTATTTCTTTCTCTACGTCATGTTCATGAGAGTGGACTCTTAAGTCGTCGTTGTCTTGGCAATTCCTGTTGGGATACGTGCAGTGTCATATGTTCTCTCCATACTGTTTCACCTTTTCTAGTTTTTCGTCTTTAAAATGGTTTATACGTTCTATAAAATGAGTCCACTGTTCATCAATAAATTGTGTATTGTATGTTTGTGTTGGTATATTATTATGTAATCCTTCCAGTTGATTGGTCTCTTAAGAGAGACAAGTCTAGAATTTTCAAAAATCGCATCAAGAGATACTTCTTTAAAGTATTGAACCGGTATTTGCTTTTGCGACTTGTACTCGGGTGTCGCGTATGGCATCATGTCAACTGCCATTCTAAAGTCTACCAACGGCTTTTCCAATTTCCACATCTTTACTTCCACAATAGCCGCTAACAAGTATCCAATAGTCTCTGCAGTTGCTGTTGCTGCTTTCTTGATATCCTTGTTTTGTTTCGCTATTTTATGAACTGGACTCGGTTCTTCTTCTTTTCCATTTAGGGCTGCCACATATTGTACAGTTGCGCTTCGGCAATTTTCTTTTTCAGTTCAATCAGCGGGGCAAAATGTTTGTTCAAAACCTGCTGTGAGATCTGCTCGTGCAGTTTGTTGTGGCTGCAAAGTATCTTTGACTCTTTTGCGGCCTTCTATTATATGACAAATCAATTAATGGTCGCATCGAAATGAGCAGGATATTTTCCCTCGCGACGGTCAAGTCGATAGCGAGAAAACTATCCGACGAATGGATAGCGGCACATCAAAAACACCAATGGATTTTTGCAAGGCCAATGCCACGACATATCATTAATATATGACACGGATTGCGATTACTTAAGGCATATGTGCGTATCGTTGAGTTAAATAGATTTTATCAGTGTGTTTGTGCCGACCTCGTGAAAGTAGTTGCGAGGGACTGAATAGGTGACTTGAATCTTAATCGTCAGCTGTAGGTGTTTCGTCAATGGTGAAAATGAAATCAGCAGTGGTGGTGCCACTCAACGACGATGAAGCTTTATCACTCAACGCTTTATAGAAGTCTTTGAGACCATCATAACACGACTGATCATCTGTCGAGAGCGCAATCACGTGCAATCGATCCCACTTCATCCATCGTAAAATCATATTCAACAATAGATGAGTTTTTCTTAATCCAGCAGGGCTTTTCTAATCATTAGCGCATGAACTGAATTATATCACAAAGTTTGGATGGTTTCGATGTTGTTTGCGCGGAGCAGTCACTGACGGGAAAAAAACGTTGATTTTTAAATCGTTTATTCAGTCGGGAACTGCTTCAACGCCCGTGTTTCTTGCGCGGATAAGTCAATGACGGAAAAAAATCATCGATTTTTTTAATCTTTACGCTGTCGTTTCTCGCGTTGACCACAGATGCACTTCCACCAAGTGCCACTGTGTCTCAATTTAAAGTACGTCACATGGTCGTACCGCACCAAGAAACGTGTATATTGCGTCTCAGCTTACAGAGCGATATGATCACCAAGAGCCTAGCAAAAGGTATTTGACAGCTAAGGAATGACTGAAGTTTCTTTGCGATTAAATAGCCAGCATGAATCCACAGAAGATATTTTTGCTTGGCTACATAGATGCCAATGAAAGTACACGTGCAGTCACAATTTATAATCGTATATGGACCAGCTTGAAAAAATGCACACTCGTTTGCAGATTTCCCAACACGATTATCTGTACCGAATTTCTTACTTTTTATTCAAATATCTGCAGTTGTTTAGGAGATGTGTTGCCGAGATGCATTTTTATTCACGGGTACGCTTGTGCTGGTTCCTGAAATTGTAATATTCCCCTGGAAGATATTTTCTATGATTGCATAACAGGACCATCAATCGTACGATGTGCGAAAAAAATTAAAACGGAGAAACAGCAGCGACTTGCAATCACAAAGAGAAGAGCGTTCATAATGAAATACCATCGAGCGTGTTTAGTGGTAGATTCTATTTTTGGGGTTGCGGCGGCAACAACTGTTGGTCATGGTGTAACAGCAACCATCATAGGTGTACCAAACGGAATTATAGTCCTGGCTATATTGGCACTAACCATTATCTCTGTCTAGCAAATTAATTTCAGTAAGATTACATTCACAAATATGTGTCTATTTACACATGTTTGCAGTGGCACACAGTAGTTTCGACATTACCAGTCAACTCTGTTCGGTGGCCATCAAAGATAAAATAAGTATTGAAGCCAAATTTGGGACAGTATTAGCGGAAATGTAAAATCATCGACAACTCGGAGCACAGATAAAGAACCATTCGGTTGCGGATTTACAGACAATACAAGTCGAGTAAAATAAAAACAATTTGTCAAAGACACTATTTGGCTCTGGCTGCATGCTTAGGTCACTTCACTTTCATGGACTATTACTGCTAATAATTCCACGAGTTGCTGAAACTATTGCTGAAACTATGTGACTTATGTGCTAAATAAGAAAATGTCACGAGTGATATAGGCTTTGACCTAGAAATAAAGTAATACGAATCCCAAACCGCCATAGTAAGAATTCCCTAACTTACATTGCATGAACACATGCATAGGACAGCTTAATGTAATCTCCAGAAACTTGGAATTTAATTTCAGGTACGATTCTAATTTGGATCTGTCTGCGGTGAAAACAAAATGGTATGGAACAGCGTGGCAAACTAGCTTCAGTGCACGAACTTTTGTGGTTTTGTCCGCAGTATGCTTTAGACATGAAATGGGGCAACTTCCAATTATGCAAATAACTTAGTCTGGAACAAAAGATACTTTTAATTCTCAAAAATATTTCATAATTTTATCGAGTAAATTTTGAACCTGTTCATAGTACTGCAAACCAATTTTCTTAAACGGATTTTACATTTATTACTTTTTATATGTGGTTAATTTAGCACCAAACTCATTTTTAGTCTTCGTTTTGTCATATATATATTTGTATCCTCTTAATATTTGAATGGTCATCCTTCTCTGTCAAGTATTTAGCTTGTTAACTTTCTTCCCTAATTTGTCGCAAAGGTTTTCAACTATTTCCTTGATTTCTATTTCTATTCCTAACAAAATAAATAAATATAAATACAAGATAATGGAAAACAATTGTGGTCCAGGTTAATATACAGATTAATGATGAACTGGGGTTGTGATCAGTCTACTCGATCAAAGGGGCATAGATGTGGTCGGTCAAATGATTAAACTGATTCAGTGTTTCATCTGCAGGTTAGGGAAATTTACATACGGTTCCTGTGAACGAATGCTTAGGTTGGGGTTTGCACCATGCACGGTTTGGGGTTTGTGTTAAAAGGAATCATCGAATTAGGTGTGCACAATATGGCAGTACAAATGAAACTTTCTGATTGCACTTACATAATTTATTATATTAAAGCCATTTTCGTAATGAATCATGCTATTGATATGTAACCTACTGAAAACACTAGAAAAGTCATGACAAACGGTTGCAGAACTTCAGTAATATAAAAAGCCGTAACTAAAAGTAAATAGCCATAATGGAAGCAATACCTACCGTAAGAACCTAAGATATCTGTTATTTGTATATACGTCTCCGTTTATACATTTCTTAGGTTCATGTTGGTTTGATTGGTTATGATAAATCTGTGTTGGGAAGAATTATATTAAACCGAATAATAAGTCAATTATTAGCTAAGTGTGTCTTTGCTACTGAACTGCATTGGCTGACGATGGAGTGCAGCTAACTGAAAGAGAAGTAAACGTTATCTGTCTAATATTTGATCCTTGGAAACAACATTAAATAGCAACATGGTAAAACCAAGTCAGCATTATTCGTAAACAGAATTTGCACAGATTTTCTGACTTTAACAGCTACATCTCTAGTTAAAAAAACATATGTGATACATGATAATTTCACCAGTTCAAAATCTAACGATTTTCATGAATACATTTTCAGACAAGACACCAGCAAAACAAGAATGAATTTACAAATATTCCTTCTTTCTCTGTTAATTTTCTTCCAACTATCTCAGTCGGGACAATAACTCAATATTTGTCACATAGGTTTTGAGCGGTAATAACACTACTGCCATTAAGAATTGCGTATCGGATTCATACTGGCAGGAAAATCTTTTTGATATTCGGAAATTCGGGAAACAGCAGTTCTCTTATTCTCTTATTCTAAAGTCTGCAGGATAGGGATGTTGCATATGGAATGTTAACTATAACAGAGATCACCTAGTTAATGTTATAACAAATCTGCATGATCAGGGGACACATATGTGGTTCTGTTTATTATATACAGCATAAAACTGAAATAACGTGATAGATATCTGTACAACTGGAGACGTACGTGTCGTTCGAGTTATCATTTCAAATGGATGATCTAGGTAACGTTATACTACGTGTGAATGAATAGAAACGTGTAGCGCGGGTTCAACGATAAAGCGAATGATTGAATTGGGATTATACCATGTCTGCATTATAGGTAGACAAATGTGTGTCTCAGGTGTACCGATGTTATGCATGTTCAATTAATTAAAATCGTGATGTTTGACCTTTATATACAATTAAATTCACTGTCGCTATTTTGGTGTGTATTGAGAATAATGTATAGTTTGATAATCCTGGTGAGAGATTCATTTGTGGCAAATGAAAACATGGAGTCATCTTGGACGTTGTCACTAGTCTTTAACATAATTGTTAACACCACTAATTGTTAAAACTATTTCAAGTAAATTTTCCTAAAATAGCAGCACAAAGTTGCAAAAAAATGTTTTCATTGCACACATTTTAACACCACTCTTTAATCCTCACCTGAAAGAAAGCAGAGTTGTTTTAATCCTGTTTGTGTATATTTTGTTTGCAAAGGCTAGTATGTATGAACACTCATTAAATCAACTCTTTAAGGGACACCGATTAAATGTGTGTTACCTGGCACGATGTCCATAACATATTCCTTGATTAAGTAAATATTGCATGCTATCGACCACCAATAAGTATTGTATATGCAGTGTAAATAGCAAATAAATCCTGAACCATAGCTTATCTGAGTGATAATACAGATTCGTAATGTCGGGATTGGAAAGGCAACAAAAACCAGTAAGTTTCAAGGAATATAAAATATGAATGAATATGAAACGTTTTCAAAATATTATTGTTTGCTAAATTATTGTAAACTAAATGACATATTTAAAAGCAGCTGGCATATTTAAAGATAATATTTAGGGGGGATGTTTGTTTTTATCAAACTGATACTTAAAAATTCCATAAGGTATGTCTTGGTTGTAATTTCACTAAATTTCTAAATCATTTAGCCCATTACATTTTGATAACATTGGGATCTTCTTGAGAGCTACACATAATACAAAGGTTGACTATTACTATCTACTATTTAAATTGCAGAATTGAGACTTATGTTATTACTGAAAACAAGTTTAGGATTTTCCAAAGAAACCCTCGGGATGTTTTAACCATTTCCTTGATGCTTGATTCCAGCTTAAGTTTCAGCAAAGATCTCCTAGTTCTATATCAGCAAAACCTTTCTTTGATAGATACATTTGATTGGTTTGCCAGAAACAATATATCAACTTCCTGATTAAGGACAGTAGTGTTAATATGATGGCTTGGAATTTTTTAAAAAAAAAATCATTTTCTAGGTCACACCTTCTATCTTCCATAACCTTTCTTTTTTATTAGGCAAGCCTCATACTTTGTTTCACCCGTGCGTTAATAATCCATAAAAGAAAAGTGGCCCAAGCAAGCAGCCAGTCATACAGCGACCGAGAAAACCGCCATTGCCACTCTACTATACTCACTACTCAACAGTAATTCACTTTCCGTTGCCTGATTTGCAATCACCGAATCAGACAGTCGTTGTTGACCGGCAGACAACCAAACGGGTGTGATCGGATAATATACCAACCGTATACCAACTGTAATAAAATCGTTCTATCAAGTGTGCGCGATTCATCAGCGGTAGCAGTTGTAGAAAATGTCACACGAAGTTTTAATAGATGAGATTGTAATCATCGAGGTAATACTTTTGATTGAATTTACAACATCCTGTTGCATCGTATCATAGATTTGGGTAGCATACACTGCGTCTCAGTTGTCTCAGAACACATCATCGGTGATGTACGAATGAAGTTTATCGTATACATCGCTGTTCTTGCATAAACGCGCGATATGTTTTTTTTTTATATCCAAGATTTCATTGGCAAATTGATGCAGCTTCATTATTGACTTCGTGTGCGTTGTCTCCCGCACGAACTTGATCGCACATGTGTTTCAATCTATCCGTGAGTTCGTTCGAGCCCAACAAGGCCTCCTCCATTTTGTCCCTTTTTGGTGGCATCACTTTCTTATTTTTTTGCCTAGTCATTCGGATAATTCTTTCTCTGGTGGGAAAGTGAGGTGCATGTTCTTTCTACATCCACATTGGAAAATGTTCGTGGGTTCTTTTCCGTTTCCTTTCCTTATTGTTCTTCGCTTCAAATTAGACGTGCTTCACGCCTTTATTGCTGCATTGTAAAGGTTTTCTTTATGTTGGTCCTCGAATGCATGTTGTTGATTTTCTGATGTTTCTGCACACGTAGGTATAGCTAACCGTTCGCTTTGGAGTACACGTGCTTCACGTTTTGGGAGTATACCTTCTGCGCGTTTTTGTTGCTGTTGTCAAAGGTCCTCAAATGTACGCTAATGTTGTTTATTTCTTTCTCTACGTCATGTTCATGAGAGTGGACTCTTAAGTCGTCGTTGTCTTGGCAATTCCTGTTGGGATACGTGCAGTGTCATATGTTCTCTCCATACTGTTTCACCTTTTCTAGTTTTTCGTCTTTAAAATGGTTTATACGTTCTATAAAATGAGTCCACTGTTCATCAATAAATTGTGTATTGTATGTTTGTGTTGGTATATTATTATGTAATCCTTCCAGTTGATTGGTCTCTTAAGAGAGACAAGTCTAGAATTTTCAAAAATCGCATCAAGAGATACTTCTTTAAAGTATTGAACCGGTATTTGCTTTTGCGACTTGTACTCGGGTGTCGCGTATGGCATCATGTCAACTGCCATTCTAAAGTCTACCAACGGCTTTTCCAATTTCCACATCTTTACTTCCACAATAGCCGCTAACAAGTATCCAATAGTCTCTGCAGTTGCTGTTGCTGCTTTCTTGATATCCTTGTTTTGTTTCGCTATTTTATGAACTGGACTCGGTTCTTCTTCTTTTCCATTTAGGGCTGCCACATATTGTACAGTTGCGCTTCGGCAATTTTCTTTTTCAGTTCAATCAGCGGGGCAAAATGTTTGTTCAAAACCTGCTGTGAGATCTGCTCGTGCAGTTTGTTGTGGCTGCAAAGTATCTTTGACTCTTTTGCGGCCTTCTATTATATGACAAATCAATTAATGGTCGCATCGAAATGAGCAGGATATTTTCCCTCGCGACGGTCAAGTCGATAGCGAGAAAACTATCCGACGAATGGATAGCGGCACATCAAAAACACCAATGGATTTTTGCAAGGCCAATGCCACGACATATCATTAATATATGACACGGATTGCGATTACTTAAGGCATATGTGCGTATCGTTGAGTTAAATAGATTTTATCAGTGTGTTTGTGCCGACCTCGTGAAAGTAGTTGCGAGGGACTGAATAGGTGACTTGAATCTTAATCGTCAGCTGTAGGTGTTTCGTCAATGGTGAAAATGAAATCAGCAGTGGTGGTGCCACTCAACGACGATGAAGCTTTATCACTCAACGCTTTATAGAAGTCTTTGAGACCATCATAACACGACTGATCATCTGTCGAGAGCGCAATCACGTGCAATCGATCCCACTTCATCCATCGTAAAATCATATTCAACAATAGATGAGTTTTTCTTAATCCAGCAGGGCTTTTCTAATCATTAGCGCATGAACTGAATTATATCACAAAGTTTGGATGGTTTCGATGTTGTTTGCGCGGAGCAGTCACTGACGGGAAAAAAACGTTGATTTTTAAATCGTTTATTCAGTCGGGAACTGCTTCAACGCCCGTGTTTCTTGCGCGGATAAGTCAATGACGGAAAAAAATCATCGATTTTTTTAATCTTTACGCTGTCGTTTCTCGCGTTGACCACAGATGCACTTCCACCAAGTGCCACTGTGTCTCAATTTAAAGTACGTCACATGGTCGTACCGCACCAAGAAACGTGTATATTGCGTCTCAGCTTACAGAGCGATATGATCACCAAGAGCCTAGCAAAAGGTATTTGACAGCTAAGGAATGACTGAAGTTTCTTTGCGATTAAATAGCCAGCATGAATCCACAGAAGATATTTTTGCTTGGCTACATAGATGCCAATGAAAGTACACGTGCAGTCACAATTTATGATCGTATATGGACCAGCTTGAAAAAATGCACACTCGTTTGCAGATTTCCCAACACGATTATCTGTACCGAATTTCTTACTTTTTATTCAAATATCTGCAGTTGTTTAGGAGATGTGTTGCCGAGATGCATTTTTATTCACGGGTACGCTTGTGCTGGTTCCTGAAATTGTAATATTCCCCTGGAAGATATTTTCTATGATTGCATAACAGGACCATCAATCGTACGATGTGCGAAAAAAATTAAAACGGAGAAACAGCAGCGACTTGCAATCACAAAGAGAAGAGCGTTCATAATGAAATACCATCGAGCGTGTTTAGTGGTAGATTCTATTTTTGGGGTTGCGGCGGCAACAACTGTTGGTCATGGTGTAACAGCAACCATCATAGGTGTACCAAACGGAATTATAGTCCTGGCTATATTGGCACTAACCATTATCTCTGTCTAGCAAATTAATTTCAGTAAGATTACATTCACAAATATGTGTCTATTTACACATGTTTGCAGTGGCACACAGTAGTTTCGACATTACCAGTCAACTCTGTTCGGTGGCCATCAAAGATAAAATAAGTATTGAAGCCAAATTTGGGACAGTATTAGCGGAAATGTAAAATCATCGACAACTCGGAGCACAGATAAAGAACCATTCGGTTGCGGATTTACAGACAATACAAGTCGAGTAAAATAAAAACAATTTGTCAAAGACACTATTTGGCTCTGGCTGCATGCTTAGGTCACTTCACTTTCATGGACTATTACTGCTAATAATTCCACGAGTTGCTGAAACTATTGCTGAAACTATGTGACTTATGTGCTAAATAAGAAAATGTCACGAGTGATATAGGCTTTGACCTAGAAATAAAGTAATACGAATCCCAAACCGCCATAGTAAGAATTCCCTAACTTACATTGCATGAACACATGCATAGGACAGCTTAATGTAATCTCCAGAAACTTGGAATTTAATTTCAGGTACGATTCTAATTTGGATCTGTCTGCGGTGAAAACAAAATGGTATGGAACAGCGTGGCAAACTAGCTTCAGTGCACGAACTTTTGTGGTTTTGTCCGCAGTATGCTTTAGACATGAAATGGGGCAACTTCCAATTATGCAAATAACTTAGTCTGGAACAAAAGATACTTTTAATTCTCAAAAATATTTCATAATTTTATCGAGTAAATTTTGAACCTGTTCATAGTACTGCAAACCAATTTTCTTAAACGGATTTTACATTTATTACTTTTTATATGTGGTTAATTTAGCACCAAACTCATTTTTAGTCTTCGTTTTGTCATATATATATTTGTATCCTCTTAATATTTGAATGGTCATCCTTCTCTGTCAAGTATTTAGCTTGTTAACTTTCTTCCCTAATTTGTCGCAAAGGTTTTCAACTATTTCCTTGATTTCTATTTCTATTCCTAACAAAATAAATAAATATAAATACAAGATAATGGAAAACAATTGTGGTCCAGGTTAATATACAGATTAATGATGAACTGGGGTTGTGATCAGTCTACTCGATCAAAGGGGCATAGATGTGGTCGGTCAAATGATTAAACTGATTCAGTGTTTCATCTGCAGGTTAGGGAAATTTACATACGGTTCCTGTGAACGAATGCTTAGGTTGGGGTTTGCACCATGCACGGTTTGGGGTTTGTGTTAAAAGGAATCATCGAATTAGGTGTGCACAATATGGCAGTACAAATGAAACTTTCTGATTGCACTTACATAATTTATTATATTAAAGCCATTTTCGTAATGAATCATGCTATTGATATGTAACCTACTGAAAACACTAGAAAAGTCATGACAAACGGTTGCAGAACTTCAGTAATATAAAAAGCCGTAACTAAAAGTAAATAGCCATAATGGAAGCAATACCTACCGTAAGAACCTAAGATATCTGTTATTTGTATATACGTCTCCGTTTATACATTTCTTAGGTTCATGTTGGTTTGATTGGTTATGATAAATCTGTGTTGGGAAGAATTATATTAAACCGAATAATAAGTCAATTATTAGCTAAGTGTGTCTTTGCTACTGAACTGCATTGGCTGACGATGGAGTGCAGCTAACTGAAAGAGAAGTAAACGTTATCTGTCTAATATTTGATCCTTGGAAACAACATTAAATAGCAACATGGTAAAACCAAGTCAGCATTATTCGTAAACAGAATTTGCACAGATTTTCTGACTTTAACAGCTACATCTCTAGTTAAAAAAACATATGTGATACATGATAATTTCACCAGTTCAAAATCTAACGATTTTCATGAATACATTTTCAGACAAGACACCAGCAAAACAAGAATGAATTTACAAATATTCCTTCTTTCTCTGTTAATTTTCTTCCAACTATCTCAGTCGGGACAATAACTCAATATTTGTCACATAGGTTTTGAGCGGTAATAACACTACTGCCATTAAGAATTGCGTATCGGATTCATACTGGCAGGAAAATCTTTTTGATATTCGGAAATTCGGGAAACAGCAGTTCTCTTATTCTCTTATTCTAAAGTCTGCAGGATAGGGATGTTGCATATGGAATGTTAACTATAACAGAGATCACCTAGTTAATGTTATAACAAATCTGCATGATCAGGGGACACATATGTGGTTCTGTTTATTATATACAGCATAAAACTGAAATAACGTGATAGATATCTGTACAACTGGAGACGTACGTGTCGTTCGAGTTATCATTTCAAATGGATGATCTAGGTAACGTTATACTACGTGTGAATGAATAGAAACGTGTAGCGCGGGTTCAACGATAAAGCGAATGATTGAATTGGGATTATACCATGTCTGCATTATAGGTAGACAAATGTGTGTCTCAGGTGTACCGATGTTATGCATGTTCAATTAATTAAAATCGTGATGTTTGACCTTTATATACAATTAAATTCACTGTCGCTATTTTGGTGTGTATTGAGAATAATGTATAGTTTGATAATCCTGGTGAGAGATTCATTTGTGGCAAATGAAAACATGGAGTCATCTTGGACGTTGTCACTAGTCTTTAACATAATTGTTAACACCACTAATTGTTAAAACTATTTCAAGTAAATTTTCCTAAAATAGCAGCACAAAGTTGCAAAAAAATGTTTTCATTGCACACATTTTAACACCACTCTTTAATCCTCACCTGAAAGAAAGCAGAGTTGTTTTAATCCTGTTTGTGTATATTTTGTTTGCAAAGGCTAGTATGTATGAACACTCATTAAATCAACTCTTTAAGGGACACCGATTAAATGTGTGTTACCTGGCACGATGTCCATAACATATTCCTTGATTAAGTAAATATTGCATGCTATCGACCACCAATAAGTATTGTATATGCAGTGTAAATAGCAAATAAATCCTGAACCATAGCTTATCTGAGTGATAATACAGATTCGTAATGTCGGGATTGGAAAGGCAACAAAAACCAGTAAGTTTCAAGGAATATAAAATATGAATGAATATGAAACGTTTTCAAAATATTATTGTTTGCTAAATTATTGTAAACTAAATGACATATTTAAAAGCAGCTGGCATATTTAAAGATAATATTTAGGGGGGATGTTTGTTTTTATCAAACTGATACTTAAAAATTCCATAAGGTATGTCTTGGTTGTAATTTCACTAAATTTCTAAATCATTTAGCCCATTACATTTTGATAACATTGGGATCTTCTTGAGAGCTACACATAATACAAAGGTTGACTATTACTATCTACTATTTAAATTGCAGAATTGAGACTTATGTTATTACTGAAAACAAGTTTAGGATTTTCCAAAGAAACCCTCGGGATGTTTTAACCATTTCCTTGATGCTTGATTCCAGCTTAAGTTTCAGCAAAGATCTCCTAGTTCTATATCAGCAAAACCTTTCTTTGATAGATACATTTGATTGGTTTGCCAGAAACAATATATCAACTTCCTGATTAAGGACAGTAGTGTTAATATGATGGCTTGGAATTTTAAAAAAAAAAAATCATTTTCTAGGTCACACCTTCTATCTTCCATAACCTTTCTTTTTTATTAGGCAAGCCTCATACTTTGTTTCACCCGTGCGTTAATAATCCATAAAAGAAAAGTGGCCCAAGCAAGCAGCCAGTCATACAGCGACCGAGAAAACCGCCATTGCCACTCTACTATACTCACTACTCAACAGTAATTCACTTTCCGTTGCCTGATTTGCAATCACCGAATCAGACAGTCGTTGTTGACCGGCAGACAACCAAACGGGTGTGATCGGATAATATACCAACCGTATACCAACTGTAATAAAATCGTTCTATCAAGTGTGCGCGATTCATCAGCGGTAGCAGTTGTAGAAAATGTCACACGAAGTTTTAATAGATGAGATTGTAATCATCGAGGTAATACTTTTGATTGAATTTACAACATCCTGTTGCATCGTATCATAGATTTGGGTAGCATACACTGCGTCTCAGTTGTCTCAGAACACATCATCGGTGATGTACGAATGAAGTTTATCGTATACATCGCTGTTCTTGCATAAACGCGCGATATGTTTTTTTTTTATATCCAAGATTTCATTGGCAAATTGATGCAGCTTCATTATTGACTTCGTGTGCGTTGTCTCCCGCACGAACTGATCGCACATGTGTTTCAATCTATCCGTGAGTTCGTTCGAGCCCAACAAGGCCTCCTCCATTTTGTCCCTTTTTGGTGGCATCACTTTCTTATTTTTTTGCCTAGTCATTCGGATAATTCTTTCTCTGGTGGGAAAGTGAGGTGCATGTTCTTTCTACATCCACATTGGAAAATGTTCGTGGGTTCTTTTCCGTTTCCTTTCCTTATTGTTCTTCGCTTCAAATTAGACGTGCTTCACGCCTTTATTGCTGCATTGTAAAGGTTTTCTTTATGTTGGTCCTCGAATGCATGTTGTTGATTTTCTGATGTTTCTGCACACGTAGGTATAGCTAACCGTTCGCTTTGGAGTACACGTGCTTCACGTTTTGGGAGTATACCTTCTGCGCGTTTTTGTTGCTGTTGTCAAAGGTCCTCAAATGTACGCTAATGTTGTTTATTTCTTTCTCTACGTCATGTTCATGAGAGTGGACTCTTAAGTCGTCGTTGTCTTGGCAATTCCTGTTGGGATACGTGCAGTGTCATATGTTCTCTCCATACTGTTTCACCTTTTCTAGTTTTTCGTCTTTAAAATGGTTTATACGTTCTATAAAATGAGTCCACTGTTCATCAATAAATTGTGTATTGTATGTTTGTGTTGGTATATTATTATGTAATCCTTCCAGTTGATTGGTCTCTTAAGAGAGACAAGTCTAGAATTTTCAAAAATCGCATCAAGAGATACTTCTTTAAAGTATTGAACCGGTATTTGCTTTTGCGACTTGTACTCGGGTGTCGCGTATGGCATCATGTCAACTGCCATTCTAAAGTCTACCAACGGCTTTTCCAATTTCCACATCTTTACTTCCACAATAGCCGCTAACAAGTATCCAATAGTCTCTGCAGTTGCTGTTGCTGCTTTCTTGATATCCTTGTTTTGTTTCGCTATTTTATGAACTGGACTCGGTTCTTCTTCTTTTCCATTTAGGGCTGCCACATATTGTACAGTTGCGCTTCGGCAATTTTCTTTTTCAGTTCAATCAGCGGGGCAAAATGTTTGTTCAAAACCTGCTGTGAGATCTGCTCGTGCAGTTTGTTGTGGCTGCAAAGTATCTTTGACTCTTTTGCGGCCTTCTATTATATGACAAATCAATTAATGGTCGCATCGAAATGAGCAGGATATTTTCCCTCGCGACGGTCAAGTCGATAGCGAGAAAACTATCCGACGAATGGATAGCGGCACATCAAAAACACCAATGGATTTTTGCAAGGCCAATGCCACGACATATCATTAATATATGACACGGATTGCGATTACTTAAGGCATATGTGCGTATCGTTGAGTTAAATAGATTTTATCAGTGTGTTTGTGCCGACCTCGTGAAAGTAGTTGCGAGGGACTGAATAGGTGACTTGAATCTTAATCGTCAGCTGTAGGTGTTTCGTCAATGGTGAAAATGAAATCAGCAGTGGTGGTGCCACTCAACGACGATGAAGCTTTATCACTCAACGCTTTATAGAAGTCTTTGAGACCATCATAACACGACTGATCATCTGTCGAGAGCGCAATCACGTGCAATCGATCCCACTTCATCCATCGTAAAATCATATTCAACAATAGATGAGTTTTTCTTAATCCAGCAGGGCTTTTCTAATCATTAGCGCATGAACTGAATTATATCACAAAGTTTGGATGGTTTCGATGTTGTTTGCGCGGAGCAGTCACTGACGGGAAAAAAACGTTGATTTTTAAATCGTTTATTCAGTCGGGAACTGCTTCAACGCCCGTGTTTCTTGCGCGGATAAGTCAATGACGGAAAAAAATCATCGATTTTTTTAATCTTTACGCTGTCGTTTCTCGCGTTGACCACAGATGCACTTCCACCAAGTGCCACTGTGTCTCAATTTAAAGTACGTCACATGGTCGTACCGCACCAAGAAACGTGTATATTGCGTCTCAGCTTACAGAGCGATATGATCACCAAGAGCCTAGCAAAAGGTATTTGACAGCTAAGGAATGACTGAAGTTTCTTTGCGATTAAATAGCCAGCATGAATCCACAGAAGATATTTTTGCTTGGCTACATAGATGCCAATGAAAGTACACGTGCAGTCACAATTTATGATCGTATATGGACCAGCTTGAAAAAATGCACACTCGTTTGCAGATTTCCCAACACGATTATCTGTACCGAATTTCTTACTTTTTATTCAAATATCTGCAGTTGTTTAGGAGATGTGTTGCCGAGATGCATTTTTATTCACGGGTACGCTTGTGCTGGTTCCTGAAATTGTAATATTCCCCTGGAAGATATTTTCTATGATTGCATAACAGGACCATCAATCGTACGATGTGCGAAAAAAATTAAAACGGAGAAACAGCAGCGACTTGCAATCACAAAGAGAAGAGCGTTCATAATGAAATACCATCGAGCGTGTTTAGTGGTAGATTCTATTTTTGGGGTTGCGGCGGCAACAACTGTTGGTCATGGTGTAACAGCAACCATCATAGGTGTACCAAACGGAATTATAGTCCTGGCTATATTGGCACTAACCATTATCTCTGTCTAGCAAATTAATTTCAGTAAGATTACATTCACAAATATGTGTCTATTTACACATGTTTGCAGTGGCACACAGTAGTTTCGACATTACCAGTCAACTCTGTTCGGTGGCCATCAAAGATAAAATAAGTATTGAAGCCAAATTTGGGACAGTATTAGCGGAAATGTAAAATCATCGACAACTCGGAGCACAGATAAAGAACCATTCGGTTGCGGATTTACAGACAATACAAGTCGAGTAAAATAAAAACAATTTGTCAAAGACACTATTTGGCTCTGGCTGCATGCTTAGGTCACTTCACTTTCATGGACTATTACTGCTAATAATTCCACGAGTTGCTGAAACTATTGCTGAAACTATGTGACTTATGTGCTAAATAAGAAAATGTCACGAGTGATATAGGCTTTGACCTAGAAATAAAGTAATACGAATCCCAAACCGCCATAGTAAGAATTCCCTAACTTACATTGCATGAACACATGCATAGGACAGCTTAATGTAATCTCCAGAAACTTGGAATTTAATTTCAGGTACGATTCTAATTTGGATCTGTCTGCGGTGAAAACAAAATGGTATGGAACAGCGTGGCAAACTAGCTTCAGTGCACGAACTTTTGTGGTTTTGTCCGCAGTATGCTTTAGACATGAAATGGGGCAACTTCCAATTATGCAAATAACTTAGTCTGGAACAAAAGATACTTTTAATTCTCAAAAATATTTCATAATTTTATCGAGTAAATTTTGAACCTGTTCATAGTACTGCAAACCAATTTTCTTAAACGGATTTTACATTTATTACTTTTTATATGTGGTTAATTTAGCACCAAACTCATTTTTAGTCTTCGTTTTGTCATATATATATTTGTATCCTCTTAATATTTGAATGGTCATCCTTCTCTGTCAAGTATTTAGCTTGTTAACTTTCTTCCCTAATTTGTCGCAAAGGTTTTCAACTATTTCCTTGATTTCTATTTCTATTCCTAACAAAATAAATAAATATAAATACAAGATAATGGAAAACAATTGTGGTCCAGGTTAATATACAGATTAATGATGAACTGGGGTTGTGATCAGTCTACTCGATCAAAGGGGCATAGATGTGGTCGGTCAAATGATTAAACTGATTCAGTGTTTTCATCTGCAGGTTAGGGAAATTTACATACGGTTCCTGTGAACGAATGCTTAGGTTGGGGTTTGCACCATGCACGGTTTGGGGTTTGTGTTAAAAGGAATCATCGAATTAGGTGTGCACAATATGGCAGTACAAATGAAACTTTCTGATTGCACTTACATAATTTATTATATTAAAGCCATTTTCGTAATGAATCATGCTATTGATATGTAACCTACTGAAAACACTAGAAAAGTCATGACAAACGGTTGCAGAACTTCAGTAATATAAAAAGCCGTAACTAAAAGTAAATAGCCATAATGGAAGCAATACCTACCGTAAGAACCTAAGATATCTGTTATTTGTATATACGTCTCCGTTTATACATTTCTTAGGTTCATGTTGGTTTGATTGGTTATGATAAATCTGTGTTGGGAAGAATTATATTAAACCGAATAATAAGTCAATTATTAGCTAAGTGTGTCTTTGCTACTGAACTGCATTGGCTGACGATGGAGTGCAGCTAACTGAAAGAGAAGTAAACGTTATCTGTCTAATATTTGATCCTTGGAAACAACATTAAATAGCAACATGGTAAAACCAAGTCAGCATTATTCGTAAACAGAATTTGCACAGATTTTCTGACTTTAACAGCTACATCTCTAGTTAAAAAAACATATGTGATACATGATAATTTCACCAGTTCAAAATCTAACGATTTTCATGAATACATTTTCAGACAAGACACCAGCAAAACAAGAATGAATTTACAAATATTCCTTCTTTCTCTGTTAATTTTCTTCCAACTATCTCAGTCGGGACAATAACTCAATATTTGTCACATAGGTTTTGAGCGGTAATAACACTACTGCCATTAAGAATTGCGTATCGGATTCATACTGGCAGGAAAATCTTTTTGATATTCGGAAATTCGGGAAACAGCAGTTCTCTTATTCTCTTATTCTAAAGTCTGCAGGATAGGGATGTTGCATATGGAATGTTAACTATAACAGAGATCACCTAGTTAATGTTATAACAAATCTGCATGATCAGGGGACACATATGTGGTTCTGTTTATTATATACAGCATAAAACTGAAATAACGTGATAGATATCTGTACAACTGGAGACGTACGTGTCGTTCGAGTTATCATTTCAAATGGATGATCTAGGTAACGTTATACTACGTGTGAATGAATAGAAACGTGTAGCGCGGGTTCAACGATAAAGCGAATGATTGAATTGGGATTATACCATGTCTGCATTATAGGTAGACAAATGTGTGTCTCAGGTGTACCGATGTTATGCATGTTCAATTAATTAAAAATCGTGATGTTTGACCTTTATATACAATTAAATTCACTGTCGCTATTTTGGTGTGTATTGAGAAATAATGTATAGTTTGATAATCCTGGTGAGAGATTCATTTGTGGCAAATGAAAACATGGAGTCATCTTGGACGTTGTCACTAGTCTTTAACATAATTGTTAACACCACTAATTGTTAAAACTATTTCAAGTAAATTTTCCTAAAATAGCAGCACAAAGTTGCAAAAATATGTTTTCATTGCACACATTTTAACACCACTCTTTAATCCTCACCTGAAAGAAAGCAGAGTTGTTTTAATCCTGTTTGTGTATATTTTGTTTGCAAAGGCTAGTATGTATGAACACTCATTAAATCAACTCTTTAAGGGACACCGATTAAATGTGTGTTACCTGGCACGATGTCCATAACATATTCCTTGATTAAGTAAATATTGCATGCTATCGACCACCAATAAGTATTGTATATGCAGTGTAAATAGCAAATAAATCCTGAACCATAGCTTATCTGAGTGATAATACAGATTCGTAATGTCGGGATTGGAAAGGCAACAAAAACCAGTAAGTTTCAAGGAATATAAAATATGAATGAATATGAAACGTTTTCAAAATATTATTGTTTGCTAAATTATTGTAAACTAAATGACATATTTAAAAGCAGCTGGCATATTTAAAGATAATATTTAGGGGGGATGTTTGTTTTTATCAAAACTGATACTTAAAAATTCCATAAGGTATGTCTTGGTTGTAATTTCACTAAATTTCTAAATCATTTAGCCCATTACATTTTGATAACATTGGGATCTTCTTGAGAGCTACACATAATACAAAGGTTGACTATTACTATCTACTATTTAAATTGCAGAATTGAGACTTATGTTATTACTGAAAACAAGTTTAGGATTTTCCAAAGAAACCCTCGGGATGTTTTAACCATTTCCTTGATGCTTGATTCCAGCTTAAGTTTCAGCAAAGATCTCCTAGTTCTATATCAGCAAAACCTTTCTTTGATAGATACATTTGATTGGTTTTGCCAGAAACAATATATCAACTTCCTGATTAAGGACAGTAGTGTTAATATGATGGCTTGGAATTTAAAAAAAAAAAAATCATTTTCTAGGTCACACCTTCTATCTTCCATAACCTTTCTTTTTTATTAGGCAAGCCTCATACTTTGTTTCACCCGTGCGTTAATAATCCATAAAAGAAAAGTGGCCCAAGCAAGCAGCCAGTCATACAGCGACCGAGAAAACCGCCATTGCCACTCTACTATACTCACTACTCAACAGTAATTCACTTTCCGTTGCCTGATTTGCAATCACCGAATCAGACAGTCGTTGTTGACCGGCAGACAACCAAACGGGTGTGATCGGATAATATACCAACCGTATACCAACTGTAATAAAATCGTTCTATCAAGTGTGCGCGATTCATCAGCGGTAGCAGTTGTAGAAAATGTCACACGAAGTTTTAATAGATGAGATTGTAATCATCGAGGTAATACTTTTGATTGAATTTACAACATCCTGTTGCATCGTATCATAGATTTGGGTAGCATACACTGCGTCTCAGTTGTCTCAGAACACATCATCGGTGATGTACGAATGAAGTTTATCGTATACATCGCTGTTCTTGCATAAACGCGCGATATGTTTTTTTTTTATATCCAAGATTTCATTGGCAAATTGATGCAGCTTCATTATTGACTTCGTGTGCGTTGTCTCCCGCACGAACTGATCGCACATGTGTTTCAATCTATCCGTGAGTTCGTTCGAGCCCAACAAGGCCTCCTCCATTTTGTCCCTTTTTGGTGGCATCACTTTCTTATTTTTTTGCCTAGTCATTCGGATAATTCTTTCTCTGGTGGGAAAGTGAGGTGCATGTTCTTTCTACATCCACATTGGAAAATGTTCGTGGGTTCTTTTCCGTTTCCTTTCCTTATTGTTCTTCGCTTCAAATTAGACGTGCTTCACGCCTTTATTGCTGCATTGTAAAGGTTTTCTTTATGTTGGTCCTCGAATGCATGTTGTTGATTTTCTGATGTTTCTGCACACGTAGGTATAGCTAACCGTTCGCTTTGGAGTACACGTGCTTCACGTTTTGGGAGTATACCTTCTGCGCGTTTTTGTTGCTGTTGTCAAAGGTCCTCAAATGTACGCTAATGTTGTTTATTTCTTTCTCTACGTCATGTTCATGAGAGTGGACTCTTAAGTCGTCGTTGTCTTGGCAATTCCTGTTGGGATACGTGCAGTGTCATATGTTCTCTCCATACTGTTTCACCTTTTCTAGTTTTTCGTCTTTAAAAATGGTTTATACGTTCTATAAAATGAGTCCACTGTTCATCAATAA
>JAPYKE020000525.1:0-181740 GCA_028554795.2 Sinohyriopsis cumingii
TCATCCAAGTTTATTGTTGTCATTGTTAATGCATCCAAGTTTATTGTTGTCATTGCTAATACATCCAAGTTTATTGTTGTCTTTGCTAATACATCCATGTTTCTTGTTGTCATTGATAATGCATCCAAGTTTATTGTTGTCATTGTTAATGCATCCAAGCTTATTGTTGTCATTGTTAATACATCTATGTTTATTGTTGTCATTGATAATGCAACTAAGTTTATTGTTGTCATTGATAATGCATCCAAGTTTATTGTTGTCATTGTTAATACATCTATGTTTATTGTTGTCATTGCTAACACATCCATGTTTATTGTTGTCATTGATAATGCATCCAAGTTTATTGTTGTCATTGTAAATGCTTCCATGTTTATTGTTGTCATTGATAATGCATCCAAGTTTACTGTTGTCATTGGTAATACATCCAAGTTTATTGTTGTCACTGCTAATCCATCCATGTTTATTGTTGTCATTATTAATGCATCCAAGTTTATTGTTGTCATTATTAATACATCCATCATTGTTGTTGTTATTGTTAATGCATCCAAGCTTATTGTTGTCATTGCTAATGCATCCAAGTTAATTGTTGTCATTCCTAATGCATGTAAATTTATTCTTGTCATTGCTAATACATCCAAGTTTATTGTTGACATTGCTAATATCTCCATGTTTATTGTTGTCATTGCTAATACCTCCAAGTTTATTGTTGTGATTGCTAATGGATCCATGTTTATTGTTGTTATTGCTAATACATCGATGTTTATTGTTTTCATTGCTAATGCATCCACGTTTATTGTTGCATTGCTAACACATCCATGTTTCTTGTTGTCATTGCTAATACATCCATGTTTATTGTTGTCATTCTTAATACATCGATGTTTAGTGTTGTCATTGTTAATACATCCAACTTCATTCTTTTGATTGTTAATGCATCCAAGTTTAATGTTGTCATGTATTAGAAATGACAACAATAAACTTGGATGATTATTAATGACAACAATAAACATGGATGTATTAGCAATGGCTACACTAAGCTTGGATGTATTAGCAATGACAACAATAAACTTGCTAGTACATCCAAGTTTAGTGTTGTCATTGCTAATACATCCATGTATATTGTTGTCATTGATAATGCATCCAAATTTATTGTTGTTATTGCTAATACATCCATGTTTATTGTTGTCATTGCTAACACATCCATTTTTATTGTTGTGATTGTTAATACATCCATGTTTATTGTTGTCATTGCTAACACATCCATGTTTATTGTTGTGATTGTTAATACATCCATGTTTATTGTTGTCATTGCTAATACATCCAAGTTTATTGTTGTCGTTGTTAATACATCCAAGTTTATTGTTGCGATTGTTAATGCATCCAGGTTCGTTGTTGTCATTGATAATGCATCCAAGTTTATTGTTGTCAATGATAATGGATCCAAGTTTATTGTGGTCATTACTAATAAATCCATGTTTTTTGTTGTCGTTGATAAAGCATCCAAGTTTATTGTTGTCATTGTTAAAGCATCCAAGTTTATTGTTGTGATTGTTAATGCATCCAAGTTTATTGTTGTCATTACTAATAAATCCATGTTTTTTGTTGTCGTTGATAAAGCATCCAAGTTTATTGTTGTCATTGTTGAAGCATCCAAGTTTATTGTTGTCATTGTTAATGCATCCAAGTTTATTGTTGTCATTACTAATAAATCCATGTTTTTTGTTGTCGTTGATAAAGCATCCAAGTTTATTGTTGTCATTGTTAATGCATCCAAGTTTATTGTTGTCATTGCTAATACATCCATTTTTATTGTTGTGATTGTTAATACATCCATGTTTATTGTTGTCATTGCTAACACATCCATGTTTATTGTTGTGATTGTTAATACATCCGTGTGTATTGTTGTCATTGCTAATACATAAAAGTTTATTGTTGTCGTTGCTAATATATCCATGTTTATTGTTGTCATTGTTAATACATCCAAGTTGATTGTTGTGATTGTTAATGCATCCAAGTTTATTGTTGTCATTGATAATGCATCCAGGTTTATTGTTGTCATTGATAATGCATCCAGGTTTATTGTTCTCATTGCTAATACATCCAAGTTTATTGCTGTCATTGCTAATGCTTCCATGTTTATTGTTGTCATTTCTAATACAACCGATTTCATTGTTTTAATTGATAATGCATCCAAGAATATTGTTGTCATTCCTAATACATTGAAGTTTATTGTTGTCATTGCTAATACATCCAAGTTTATTTTGTCATTGCTAATACATCCATGTTTATTGTTGTCATTGCTGACACATCCATCTTTATTGTTGTGATTGTTAATACATCCATGTTTATTGTTGTCATTGCTAACACATCCATGTTTATTGTTGTGATTGTTAAAACATCCATGTTTATTGTTGTCATTGCTAATACATCCAAGTTTATTGTTGTGATTGTTAATGCATCCAAGTATATTGTTGCCATTGATAATGCATCCAAGTTTATTGTTGTCATTGATAATGGATCCAAGTTTATTGTTGTCATTGCTAATACATCCATGTTTTTTGATGTCGTTGATAAAGCATCCAAGTTTATTGTTGTCATTGTTAATGCGTCCAGGTTTATTGTTGTCATTGATAATACATCCAAGTTTAGTGTTCTCATTGTTAATACATCCATGTTTATTGTTATCATTGATAATGCATCCAAGTTTATTGTTGTCATTGTTAATGCATCCAAATTTATTGTTGTCATTGCTAATACATCCAAGTTTATTGTTGTCATTGCTGATACATCCATATTTATTGTTGTTATTGATGATGCATCCAAGTTTATTGTTGTCATTGTTAATACATCTATGTTTATTTTTGTCATTGATAATGCATCCAAGTTTAGTGTTGTCATTGCTAATACATCCAAGTTTATTGTTGTCATTGCTAATACATCCATGTTTGTTGTTGTCATTGATAATACATCCAAGTTTATTGTTCTCATTGTAAATGCTTCCTTGCTTATAGTTGTCATTGATAATGCATCCAAGTTTATTGTTCTCATTGGTAATGCATCCAAGTTTATTACTGTCATTGCTAATCCATCCATGTTTATTGTTGTCATTATTAATGCATCCAAGTTTATTGTTGTCATTATTAATACATCCATCATTGTTGTTGTTATTGTTAATGCATCCAAGCTTATTGTTGGCATTGCTAATGCATCCAAATTAATTGTTGTCATTCCTAATGCATCTGAATTTATTATTGTCATTGCTAATACATCGAAGTTTATTGTTGTCATTGCTAATATCTCCATGTTTATTGTTGCCATTGCTAATGCCTCCAAGTTTATTGTTGTGATTGCTAATGCATCCATGTTTATTGTTGTCATTGCTAATACATCCATGTTTATTGTTTTCATTGCTAATGCATCCATGTTTATTGTTGTCATTGCTTAACACATCGATGTTTATTGTTGTGATTGTTAATACATCCATGTTTATTGTTGTCATTGCTAATACATCCATGTTTATTGTTGTAATTGCTAATACATCCATGTTTATTGTTGTCATTGCTAACACAACCATTTTTATTGTTGCGATTGTTCATACATCCATGCTTATTGTTGTCATTGCTAACACATCCATGTTTATTGTTGTGATTGTTAATACATCCATGTTTATTGATGTCATTGCTAATACATCCATGTTTATTGTTGTCATTGTTAATACATCCATGTTTATTGTTGTCATTGTTAATACATCCAAGTTTATTGTTGTCATTGCTAATACATCCATCCTTTTGCTGTCATTCATAAGGCATCCAAGTTTATTGTTGTCGTTGCTAATACATCCATGTATATTTTTGTCATTGCTAATACATCCAGGTTTATTGTTGTGATTGCTAATGCATCCATGTTTATTGTTGTCATTGCTAATACATACATGTTTATTGTTTTCATTGCTAATGCATCCACCTTTATTGTTGTCATTGCTAACACATCCATGTTTATTGTTGTCATTGCTAATACATCCATCCTTTTGCTGTCATTGATAAGGCATCCAAGTTTATTGTTGTCGTTGCTAATACATCCATGTATATTTTTGTCATTGCTAATACATCCAGGTTTATTGTTGTGATTGCTAATGCATCCATGTTTATTGTTGTCATTGCTAATACATCCATGTTTATTGTTTTCATTGCTAATGCATCCACGTTTATTGTTGTCATTGCTAACACATCCATGTTTATTGTTGTGATTGTTAATACATCCATGTTTATTGTTCTCATTGCTAATACATCCATGTTCATTGTTGTCATTGCTAATACATCCATGTTTATTGTTGTCATTGTTAATACATCGATGTTTATTGTTGTTATTGTTAATACATCCAAGTTTATTCTTTTGATTGTTAATGCATCCAAGTTCATTGTTGTCATGTATTAGCAATGACAACAATAAACTTGGATGATTATCAATGACAACAATAAACATGGATGTATAAGCAATGACTACACTAAGCTTGGATGTATTAGCAATGAAAACAATAAACTTGCTAGTACATGAAAGTTTAGTGTTGTCATTGCTAATACATCCATGTATATTGTTGTCATTGATAATGCATCCAAATTTATTGTTGTCATTGCTAATACATCCATGTTTATTGTTGTCATTGCTAATATCTCCTTGTTTATTGTTGTCATTGCTAATACATCCATGTTTATTGTTGTCATTGCTAATACATCCATGTTTATTGTTGTCATTGTTAATACATCCAAGTATATTCTTTTGACTGTCAATGCATCCAAGTTTATTGTTGTCATGTATTAGCAATGAGAAAAATAAACTTGGATGATTATCAATGACAACAATAAACATGCATGTATTAGCAATGACTACACTAAGCTTGGATGTATTAGCAATGACAACAATAAACTTGCTAGTACATCCAAGTTTAGTGTTGTCATTGCTAATACATCCATGTATATTGTTGTCATTGATAATGCATCCAAATTTATTGTTTTCATTGCTAATACATCCATGTTTATTGTTGGCATTCCTAATATCTCTATGTTTATTGTTATCATTGCTCATACCTCGAAGTTTATTGTTGTTATTGCTAATGCAACGATGTTTTTGGTTGTCATTGCTAATACATCCATGTTTTTTGTTTTCATTGCTAATGAATCCATGTTTATTGTTGTCATTGCTAGCACATCCATGTTTATTGTTGTGATTGTTATTACATCCATATTTATTGTTGTCATTGCTAATACATCCATGTTTATTGTTCTCATTACTAATACATCCATGTTTATTTTTGTCATTGTTAATACATCCAAGTTTATTGTTGTGATTGTTAATGAATCGAACTTTATTGTTTTCATGTATTAGCAATGACAACAATAAACTTGGATGATTATCAATGACAACAATAAACATGGATGTATTAGCAATGACAACAATAAACTTCCTAATACATCCAAGTTTACTGTTGTCATTGCTAATACATCCATGTTTATTGTTGTCATTGATAATGCATCCACGTTTCCTGTTGTCATTGTCAATGCATCCAAGTTTATTGTTGTCATTGCTAATACATCCATGTTTGTTGTTGTCATTGCTAACACATCCATTTTTATTGTTGTGATTGTTAATACATCCATGTCTATTGTTGTCATTGCTGACACATCCACCTTTATTGTTGTGATTGTTAATACATCCATGTTTATTGTTGTCATTGCTAATACATCCATCCTTTTGTTGTTATTGATAAAGCATCTAAGTGCATTGTTGTCGTTGCTAATACATCCATGTTTATTTTTGTCATTGCTAAAACATCCAAGTTTAGTGATGTCATTGCTAATACATCCATGTTTATTGTTGTCATTGATAATGCATCCAAGTTTATTGTTGTCATTGTTAATGCATCCAAGATTATTGTTGTCATTGCTAATACATCCAAGTTTCTTGTTGTCATTGCTAATACTTCCATGTCTATTGTTGTTATTGATAATGCATCCAAGTTTATTGTTGTCATTGTTAATAAATCTATGTTTATTGTTGTCATTGATAATGCATCCAAGTTTATTGTTGTCATTGTTAATGCATCCAAGCTTATTGTTGTCATTGTTAATACATCTATGTTTATTGTTGTCATTGATAATGCAACTAAGTTTATTGTTGTCATTGATAATGCATCCAAGTTTATTGTTGTCATTGTTAATACATCTATGTTTATTGTTGTCATTGCTAATACATCCATGTTTATTGTTGTCATTCATAATGCATCCAAGTTTATTGTTGTCATTCTAAATGCTTCCATGTTTATTGTTGTCATTGATAATGCATCCAAGTTTACTGTTGTCATTGGTAATACATCCAAGTTTATTGTTGTCATTGCTAATCCATCCATGTTTATTGTTGTCATTATTAATGCATCCAAGTTTATTGTTGTCATTATTAATACATCAATCATTGTTGTTGTTATTGTTAATGCATCCAAGCATATTGTTCTCATTCCTAATGCATCCAAGTTAATTGTTGTCATTGCTAATGCATCTAACTTTATTCTTGTCATTGCTAATACATCCAAGTTTATTGTTGACATTGCTAATATCTCCATGTTTATTGTTGTCATTGCTAATACCTCCAAGTTTATTGTTGTCATTGCTAATGCATCCATGTTTATTGTTGTCATTGCTAATACATCGATGTTTATTGTTTTCATTGCTAATGCATCTACGTTTATTGTTGCATTGCTAACACATCCATGTTTATTGTTGTCATTGCTAATACATCCATGTTTATTGTTGTCATTGTTAATACATCGATGTTTAGTGTTGTCATTGTTAATACATCCAAGTTTATTCTTTTGATTGTTAATGCATCCAAGTTTATTCTTGTCATGTATTAGCAATGACAACAATAAATTTGGATGATTATCAATGACAACAATAAACATGGATGTATTAGCAATGACTACACTAAGCTTGGATGTATTAGCAATGACAACAATAAACTTGCTAGTACATCCAAGTTTAGTGTTGTCATTGCTAATACATCCATGTATATTGTTGTCATTGATAATGCATCCAAATTTATTGTTGTCATTGATATTACATCCATGTATATTGTTGTCATTGCTAACACATCCATTTTTATTGTTGTGATTGTTAATACATCCAGGTTTATTGTTGTCATTGCTGACACATCCACCTTTATTGTTGTGATTGTTAATACATCCATCTTTATTGTTGTCATTGCTAATACATCCATCCTTTTGTTGTTATTGATAAAGCATCCAAGTGCATTGTTGTCGTTCCTAATACATCCATGTTTATTTTTGTCATTGCTAAAACATCCAAGTTTAGTGATGTCATTGCTAATACATCCATGTTTATTGTTGTCATTGATAATGCATCCAAGTTTATTGTTGTCATTGTTAATGCATCCAAGATTATTGTTGTCATTGCTAATACATCCAAGTTTCTTGTTGTCATTGCTAATACATCCATGTCTATTGTTGTTATTGATAATGCATCCAAGTTTATTGTTGTCATTGTTAATACATCTATGTTTATTGTTGTCATTGATAATGCATCCAAGTTTATTGTTGTCATTGTTAATGCATCCAAGCTTATTGTTGTCATTGTTAATACATCTATGTTTATTGTTGTCATTGATAATGCAACTAAGTTTATTGTTGTCATTGATAATGCATCCAAGTTTATTGTTGTCATTGTTAATACATCTATGTTTATTGTTGTCATTGCTAATACATCCATGTTTATTGTTGTCATTGATAATGCATCCAAGTTTATTGTTGTCATTCTAAATGCTTCCATCATTTATTGTTGTCATTGATAATGCATCCAAGTTTACTGTTGTCATTGGTAATACATCCAAGTTTATTGTTGTCATTGCTAATCCATCCATGTTTATTGTTGTCATTATTAATGCATCCAAGTTTATTGTTGTCATTATTAATACATCAATCATTGTTGTTGTTATTGTTAATGCATCCAAGCATATTGTTCTCATTGCTAATGCATCCAAGTTAATTGTTGTCATTGCTAATGCATCTAACTTTATTCTTGTCATTGCTAATACATCCAAGTTTATTGTTGACATTGCTAATATCTCCATGTTTATTGTTGTCATTGCTAATACCTCCAAGTTTATTGTTGTCATTGCTAATGCATCCATGTTTATTGTTGTCATTGCTAATACATCGATGTTTATTGTTTTCATTGCTAATGCATCTACGTTTATTGTTGCATTGCTAACACATCCATGTTTATTGTTGTCATTGCTAATACATCCATGTTTATTGTTGTCATTGTTAATACATCGATGTTTAGTGTTGTCATTGTTAATATATCCAAGTTTATTCTTTTGATTGTTAATGCATCCATGTTTATTCTTGTCATGTATTAGCAATGACAACAATAAATTTGGATGATAATCAATGACAACAATAAACATGGATGTATTAGCAATGACTACACTAAGCTTGGATGTATTAGCAATGACAACAATAAACTTGCTAGTACATCCAAGTTTAGTGTTGTCATTGCTAATACATCCATGTATATTGTTGTCATTGATAATGCATCCAAATTTATTGTTGTCATTGCTAATACATCCATGTATATTGTTGTCATTGCTAACACATCCATTTTTATTGTTGTGATTGTTAATACATCCAGGTTTATTGTTGTCATTGCTAACACATCCATGTTTATTGTTGTGATTGTTAATACATCCATGTTTATTGTTGTCATTGCTAATACATCCAAGTTTATTGTTGTCATTGTTAATACATCCAAGTTTATTGTTGCGATTGTTAATTCATCCAAGTTCATTGTTGTCATTGATAATGCATCCAAGTTTGTTGTCGTCAATGATAATGGATCCAAGTTTATTGTTGTCATTACTAATAAATCCATGTTTTTTGTTGTCGTTGATAAAGCATCCAAGTTTATTGTTGTCATTGTTAATGCATCCAAGTTTATTGTTGTCATTGCTAATACATCCATTTTTATTGTTGTGATTGTTAATACATCCATGTTTATTGTTGTCATTGGTAACACATCCTTGTTTATTGTTGTGATTGTTAATACATCCGTGTGTATTGTTGTCATTGCTAATACATAAAAGTTTATTGTTGTCGTTGCTAATATATCCATGTTTATTGTTGTCATTGTTAATACATCCAAGTTGATTGTTGTGATTGTTAATGCATCCAAGTTTATTGTTGTCATTGCTAATACATACATGTTTCTTGTTGTCATTGATAATGCATCCAAGTTTATTATTGTCATTGCTAATACATCCATGTTTATTGTTGTCATTGTTAATACATCCATGTTTATTGTTGTCATTGTTAATACATCCAAGTTTATTGTTGTGATTGTTAATGCATCCAAGTTTATTGATGTCATGTATTAGCAATGACAACAATAAACTTGGATGATTATTAATGACAACAATAAACATGGATGTATTAGCAATGACAACAACAAACTTGCTAATACATCCAAGTTTAGTGTTTTCATTGCTAATGCATCCATGTTTATTGTTGTCATTGATAATGCATCCAAGTTTATTGTTGTCATTGTTAATGCATCGAACTTTATTGTTGTCATTGCTAATACATCCATGTTTATTGTTGTCATCGCTAACACAACCATTTTTAATGTTGCGATTGTTCATACATCCATGTTTATTGTTGTCATTGCTAAGACATCCATGTTTATTGTTGTGATTGTTAATACATATATTTTATTGTTGTCATTGTTAATACATCCAAGTTTATTGTTTTCATTCCTAATACATCCATGTTTATTGTTGTCATTGTTAATACATCCAAGTTTATTGGTGTGATTGTTAATGCATCCAAGTTTATTGTTGTCATTGATAATGAATCCAAGTTTAATGTTGTAATTGATAATGCATCAAAGTTTATTGTTGTCATTGCTAATACATCCATGTTTATTGTTATCATTGATAAAGCATCCAACTTTATTGTTGTCTTTGTTAATGCCTCCAAGTTTATTGTTGTCATTGCTAATACATCCAAGTTTAGTGTTGTCATTGCTAATACATCCATGTTTATTGTTGTCATTGATAATGCATCCATGTTTATTGTTGTCATTGGTAATGCATCCAAGTTTATTGTTGTCATTGCTAATCCATCCATGTTTATTGTTGTCATTATTAATGCATCCAAGTTTATTCTTGTCATTATTAATACATCCATTTTTGTTGTTGTTACTGTTAATGCATCCAAGCTTATTGTTGGCATTCCTAATATCTCTATGTTTATTGTTATCATTGCTCATACCTCCAAGTTTATTGTTCTTATTGCTAATGCATCCATGTTTTTGGTTGTCATTGCTAATACATCCATGTTTATTGTTTTCATTGCTAATGAATCCATGTTTATTGTTGTCATTGCTAGCACATCCATGTTTGTTGTTGTGATTGTTATTACATCCATATTTATTGGTGGCATTGCTAATACATCCATGTTTATTGTTGTCATTATTAATACATCCATGTTTATTTTTGTCATTGTTAATACATCCAAGTTTATTGTTGTGATTGTTAATGAATCCAAGTTTATTGTTTTCATTTATTAGCAATGACAACAATGAACTTGGATGATTATCAATGACAACAATAAACATGGATGTATTAGCAATGAGAACAATAAACTTCCTAATACATCCAAGTTCACTGTTGTCATTGCTAATACATCCATGTTTATTGTTGCCATTGATAATGCATCCATGTTTACTGTTGTCATTGTTAATGCATCCAAGTTTATTGTTGTCATTGCTAATACATCCATGTTTATTGTTGTCACTGCTAACACATCCATTTTTATTGTTGTGATTGTTAATACATCCATGTCTGTTGTTGTCATTTCTGACACATCCACCTTTATTGTTGTGATTGTTAATACATCCATGTTTATTGTTGTCATTGCTAATACATCCATCCTTTTGTTGTTATTGATAAAGCATCCAAGTGTATTGTTGTCGTTGCTAATACATCCATGTTTATTTTTGTCATTGCTAATACATCCAAGTTTAGTGATGTCATTGTTAATACATCCATGTTTATTGTTGTCATTGATAATGCATCCAAGTTTATTGTTGTCATTGTTTATGCATCCAAGATTATTGTTGTCATTGCTAATACATCCAAGTTTCTTGTTTTCATTGCTAATACATCCATGTCTATTGTTGTTATTGATAATGCATCCAAGTTTATTGTTGTCATTGTTAATACATCTATTTATATTGTTGTCATTGATAATGCATGCAAGTTTATTGTTGTCATTGTTAATGCATCCAAGCTTATTGTTGTCATTGCTAATACATCCAAGTTTATTGTTGTCTTTGCTAATACATCCATGTTTCTTGTTGTCATTGATAATGCATCCAAGTTTATTGTTGTCATTGTTAATGCATCCAAGCTTATTGTTGTCATTGTTAATACATCTATGTTTATTGTTGTCATTGATAATGCAACTAAGTTTATTGTTGTCATTGATAATGCATCCAAGTTTATTGTTGTCATTGTTAATACATCTATGTTTATTGTTGTCATTGCTAATACATCCATGTTTATTGTTGTCATTGATAATGCATCCAAGTTTATTGTTGTCATTGTAAATGCTTCATGTTTATTATTGTCATTGATAATGCATCCAAGTTTACTGTTGTCATTGGTAATACATCCAATTTTTTTGTTGTCATTGCTAATCCATCCATGTTTATTCTTGTCATTACTAATGCATCCCAGTTTATTGTTGTCATTATTAATACATCTATCATTGTTGTTGTTATTGTTAATGCATCCAAGCTTATTGTTGGCATTGCTAATGCATCCAAGTTAATTGTTGTCATTCCTAATGCATCTAAATTTATTCTTGTCATTGCTAATACATCCAAGTTTATTGTTGACATTGCTAATATCTCCATGTTTATTGTTGTCATTGCTAATACCTCCAAGTTTATTGTTGTGATTGCTAATGCATCCATGTTTTTTGTTGTCATTGCTAATACATCGATGTTTATTGTTTTCATTGCTAATGCATCCACGTTTATTGTTGCATTGCTAACACATCCATGTTTCTTGTTGTCATTGCTAATACATCCATGTTTATTGTTGTCATTCTTAATACATCGATGTTTAGTGTTGTCATTGTTAATACATCCAAGTTTATTCTTTTGATTGTTAATGCATCCAAGTTTATTCTTGTCATGTATTAGCAATGACAACAATAAACTTGGATGATTATCAATGACAACAATAAACATGGATGTATTAGCAATGACTACACTAAGCTTGGATGTATTAGCAATGACAACAATAAACTTGCTAGTACATCCAAGTTTAGTGTTGTCATTGCTAATACATCCATGTATATTGTTGTCATTGATAATGCATCCAAATTTATTGTTGTCAATGCTAATACATCCATGTATATTGTTGTCATTGCTAACACATCCATTTTTATTGTTGTGATTGTTAATACATCCATGTTTATTGTTGTCATTGTTAACACATCCATCTTTATTGTTTTGATTGTTAATACATCCATGTTTATTGTTGTCATTGCTAATACATCCAAGTTTATTGTTGTCATTGTTAATACATCCAAGTTTATTGTTGCGATTGTTAATGCATCCATGTTCATTGTTGTCATTGATAATGCATCCAAGTTTGTTGTTGTCAATGATAATGGATCCAAGTTTATTGTTGTCATTACTAATAAATCCATGTTTTTTGTTGTCGTTGATAAAGCATCCAAGTTTATTGTTGTCATTGTTAATGCATCCAAGTTTATTGTTGTCATTGCTAATACATCCATTTTTATTGTTGTGATTGTTAATACATCCATGTTTATTGTTGTCATTGGTAACACATCCTTGTTTATTGTTGTGATTGTTAATACATCCGTGTGTATTGTTGTCATTGCTAATACATAAAAGTTTATTGTTCTCGTTGCAAATATATCCATGTTTATTGTTGTCATTGTTAATACATCCAAGTTGATTGTTGTGATTGTCAATGCATCCAAGTTTATTGTTGTCATTGCTAATACATACATGTTTCTTGTTGTCGTTGATAAAGCATCCAAGTTTATTGTTGTCATTGTTAATGCATCCAAGTTTATTGTTGTCATTGCTAACACATCCATGTTTATTGTTGTGATTGTTAATACATCCATGTTTATTGTTGTCATTGCTAATACATCCATGTTTATTGTTGTCATTGTTAATACATCCATGTTTATTGTTGTCATTGTTAATACATCCAAGTTTATTGTTGTGATTGTTAATGCATCCAAGTTTATTGATGTCATGTATTAGCAATGACAACAATAAACTTGGATGATTATTAATGACAACAATAAACATGGATGTCTTAGCAATGACAACACTAAACTTGGATGTATTAGCAATGACAACAACAAACTTACTAATACATCCAAGTTTAGTGTTTTCATTGCTAATGCATCCATGTTTATTGTTGTCATTGATAATGCATCCAAGTTTATTGTTGTCATTGTTAATGCATCCAACTTTATTGTTGTCATTGCTAATACATCCATGTTTATTGTTGTCATCGCTAACACAACCATTTTTAATGTTGCGATTGTTCATACATCCATGTTTATTGTTGTCATTGCTAAGACATCCATGTTTATTGTTGTGATTGTTAATACATCCATTTTATTGTTGTCATTGTTAATACATCCAAGTTTATTGTTGTCATTCCTAATACATCCATGTTCATTGTTGTCATTGTTAATACATCCAAGTTTATTGGTGTGATTGTTAATGCATCCAAGTTTATTGTTGTCATTGATAATGAATCCAAGTTTAATGTTGTCATTGATAATGCATCAAAGTTTATTGTTGTCATTGCTAATACATCCATGTTTATTGTTGTCATTGATAAAGCATCCAACTTTATTGTTGTCTTTGTTAATGCATCCAAGTTTATTGTTGTCATTGCTAATACATCCAAGTTTAGTGTTGTCATTCCTAATACATCCATGTTTATTGTTGTCATTGATAATGCATCCATGTTTATTGTTGTCATTGGCAATGCATCCAAGTTTATTGTTGTCATTGCTAATCCATCCATGTTTATTGTTGTCATTATTAATACATCCATGTTTATTTTTGTCATTGTTAATACATCCAAGTTTATTGTTGTGATTGTTAATGAATCCAACTTTATTGTTTTCATTTATTAGCAATGACAACAATAAACTTGGATGATTATCAATGACAACAATAAACATGGATGTATTAGCAATGACAACAATAAACTTCCTAATACATCCAAGTTCACTGTTGTCATTGCTAATACATCCATGTTTATTGTTGTCATTGATAATGCATCCATGTTTACTGTTGTCATTGTTAATGCATCCAAGTTTATTGTTGTCATTGCTAATACATCCATGTTTATTGTTGTCACTGCTAACACATCCATTTTTATTGTTGTGATTGTTAATACATCCATGTCTATTGTTGTCATTGCTGACACATCCACTTTTATTGTTCTGATTGTTAATACATCCATGTTTATTGTTGTCATTGCTAATACATCCATCCTTTTGTTGTTATTGATAAAGCATCCAAGTGTATTGTTGTCGTTGCTAATACATCCATGTTTATTTTTGTCATTGCTAATACATCCAAGTTTAGTGATGTCATTGCTAATACATCCATGTTTATTGTTGTCATTGATAATGCATCCAAGTTTATTGTTGTCATTGTTAATGCATCCAAGATTATTGTTGTCATTGCTAATACATCCAAGTTTCTTGTTTTCATTGCTAATACATCCATGTCTATTGTTGTTATTGATAATGCATCCAAGTTTATTGTTCTCATTGTTAATACATCTTTGTTTATTGTTGTCATTGATAATGCATCCAAGTTTATTGTTGTCATTGTTAATGCATCCAAGTTTATTGTTGTCATTGCTAATACATCCAAGTTTATTGTTGTCTTTGCTAATACATCCATGTTTCTTGTTGTCATTGATAATGCATCCAAGTTTATTGTTGTCATTGTTAATGCATCCAAGCTTATTGTTGTCATTGTTAATACATCTATGTTTATTGTTGTCATTGATAATGCAACTAAGTTTATTGTTGTCATTGATAATGCATCCAAGTTTATTGTTGTCATTGTTAATACATCTATGTTTATTGTTGTCATTGCTAACACATCCATGTTTATTGTTGTCATTGATAATGCATCCAAGTTTATTGTTGTCATTGTAAATGCTTCCATGTTTATTGTTGTCATTGATAATGCATCCAAGTTTACTGTTGTCATTGGTAATACATCCAAGTTTATTGTTGTCACTGCTAATCCATCCATGTTTATTGTTGTCATTATTAATGCATCCAAGTTTATTGTTGTCATTATTAATACATCCATCATTGTTGTTGTTATTGTTAATGCATCCAAGCTTATTGTTGTCATTGCTAATGCATCCAAGTTAATTGTTGTCATTCCTAATGCATGTAAATTTATTCTTGTCATTGCTAATACATCCAAGTTTATTGTTGACATTGCTAATATCTCCATGTTTATTGTTGTCATTGCTAATACCTCCAAGTTTATTGTTGTGATTGCTAATGGATCCATGTTTATTGTTGTTATTGCTAATATATCGATGTTTATTGTTTTCATTGCTAATGCATCCACGTTTATTGTTGCATTGCTAACACATCCATGTTTCTTGTTGTCATTGCTAATACATCCATGTTTATTGTTGTCATTCTTAATACATCGATGTTTAGTGTTGTCATTGTTAATACATCCAACTTCATTCTTTTGATTGTTAATGCATCCAAGTTTAATGTTGTCATGTATTAGAAATGACAACAATAAACTTGGATGATTATTAATGACAACAATAAACATGGATGTATTAGCAATGGCTACACTAAGCTTGGATGTATTAGCAATGACAACAATAAACTTGCTAGTACATCCAAGTTTAGTGTTGTCATTGCTAATACATCCATGTATATTGTTGTCATTGATAATGCATCCAAATTTATTGTTGTTATTGCTAATACATCCATGTTTATTGTTGTCATTGCTAACACATCCATTTTTATTGTTGTGATTGTTAATACATCCATGTTTATTGTTGTCATTGCTAACACATCCATGTTTATTGTTGTGATTGTTAATACATCCATGTTTATTGTTGTCATTGCTAATACATCCAAGTTTATTGTTGTCGTTGTTAATACATCCAAGTTTATTGTTGCGATTGTTAATGCATCCAGGTTCGTTGTTGTCATTGATAATGCATCCAAGTTTATTGTTGTCAATGATAATGGATCCAAGTTTATTGTGGTCATTACTAATAAATCCATGTTTTTTGTTGTCGTTGATAAAGCATCCAAGTTTATTGTTGTCATTGTTAAAGCATCCAAGTTTATTGTTGTGATTGTTAATGCATCCAAGTTTATTGTTGTCATTACTAATAAATCCATGTTTTTTGTTGTCGTTGATAAAGCATCCAAGTTTATTGTTGTCATTGTTGAAGCATCCAAGTTTATTGTTGTCATTGTTAATGCATCCAAGTTTATTGTTGTCATTACTAATAAATCCATGTTTTTTGTTGTCGTTGATAAAGCATCCAAGTTTATTGTTGTCATTGTTAATGCATCCAAGTTTATTGTTGTCATTGCTAATACATCCATTTTTATTGTTGTGATTGTTAATACATCCATGTTTATTGTTGTCATTGCTAACACATCCATGTTTATTGTTGTGATTGTTAATACATCCGTGTGTATTGTTGTCATTGCTAATACATAAAAGTTTATTGTTGTCGTTGCTAATATATCCATGTTTATTGTTGTCATTGTTAATACATCCAAGTTGATTGTTGTGATTGTTAATGCATCCAAGTTTATTGTTGTCATTGATAATGCATCCAGGTTTATTGTTGTCATTGATAATGCATCCAGGTTTATTGTTCTCATTGCTAATACATCCAAGTTTATTGCTGTCATTGCTAATGCTTCCATGTTTATTGTTGTCATTTCTAATACAACCGATTTCATTGTTTTAATTGATAATGCATCCAAGAATATTGTTGTCATTCCTAATACATTGAAGTTTATTGTTGTCATTGCTAATACATCCAAGTTTATTTTGTCATTGCTAATACATCCATGTTTATTGTTGTCATTGCTGACACATCCATCTTTATTGTTGTGATTGTTAATACATCCATGTTTATTGTTGTCATTGCTAACACATCCATGTTTATTGTTGTGATTGTTAAAACATCCATGTTTATTGTTGTCATTGCTAATACATCCAAGTTTATTGTTGTGATTGTTAATGCATCCAAGTATATTGTTGCCATTGATAATGCATCCAAGTTTATTGTTGTCATTGATAATGGATCCAAGTTTATTGTTGTCATTGCTAATACATCCATGTTTTTTGATGTCGTTGATAAAGCATCCAAGTTTATTATTGTCATTGTTAATGCGTCCAGGTTTATTGTTGTCATTGATAATACATCCAAGTTTAGTGTTCTCATTGTTAATACATCCATGTTTATTGTTATCATTGATAATGCATCCAAGTTTATTGTTGTCATTGTTAATGCATCCAAGTTTATTGTTGTCATTGCTAATACATCCAAGTTTATTGTTGTCATTGCTGATACATCCATATTTATTGTTGTTATTGATGATGCATCCAAGTTTATTGTTGTCATTGTTAATACATCTATGTTTATTTTTGTCATTGATAATGCATCCAAGTTTAGTGTTGTCATTGCTAATACATCCAAGTTTATTGTTGTCATTGCTAATACATCCATGTTTGTTGTTGTCATTGATAATACATCCAAGTTTATTGTTCTCATTGTAAATGCTTCCTTGCTTATAGTTGTCATTGATAATGCATCCAAGTTTATTGTTCTCATTGGTAATGCATCCAAGTTTATTACTGTCATTGCTAATCCATCCATGTTTATTGTTGTCATTATTAATGCATCCAAGTTTATTGTTGTCATTATTAATACATCCATCATTGTTGTTGTTATTGTTAATGCATCCAAGCTTATTGTTGGCATTGCTAATGCATCCAAATTAATTGTTGTCATTCCTAATGCATCTGAATTTATAATTGTCATTGCTAATACATCGAAGTTTATTGTTGTCATTGCTAATATCTCCATGTTTATTGTTGCCATTGCTAATTCCTCCAAGTTTATTGTTGTGATTGCTAATGCATCCATGTTTATTGTTGTCATTGCTAATACATCCATGTTTATTGTTTTCATTGCTAATGCATCCATGTTTATTGTTGTCATTCCTTAACACATCCATGTTTATTGTTGTGATTGTTAATACATCCATGTTTATTGTTGTCATTGCTAATACATCCATGTTTATTATTGTAATTGCTAATACATCCATGTTTATTGTTGTCATTGCTAACACAACCATTTTTAATGTTGCGATTGTTCATACATCCATGTTTATTGTTGTCATTGCTAACACATCCATGTTTATTGTTGTGATTGTTAATACATCCATGTTTATTGATGTCATTGCTAATACATCCATGTTTATTGTTGTCATTGTTAATACATCCATGTTTATTGTTGTCATTGTTAATACATCCAAGTTTATTGTTGTGATTGTTAATGCATCCAAGTTTATTGTTGTCATGCATTAGCAATGACAACAATAAACTTGGATGATTATCAATGACAACAATAAACATGGATGTATTAGCAATGACAACAGTAAACTTGCTAATACATCCAAGTTTAGTGTTGTCATTGCTCATACATCCATGTTCATTGTTGTCATTAATACTGCATCCAAGTTTACTGTTGTCATTGTTAATGCATCCAAGTTTATTGTTGTCATTGCTAATACATCCATGTTTATTGTTGTCATTGCTAACACATCCATTTTTATTGTTGTGATTGTTAATACATCCATGTTTATTGTTGTCATTGCTAACACATCCATCTTTATTGTTGTGATTGTTAATACATCCATGTTTATTGTTGTCATTGCTAATACATCCATCCTTTTGTTGTCATTGATAAGGCATCCAAGTTTATTGTTGTCGTTGCTAATACATCCATGTATATTTTTGTCATTGCTAATACATCCAGGTTTATTGTTGTGATTGCTAATGCATCCATGTCTATTGTTGTCATTGCTAATACATCCATGTTTATTGTTTTCATTGCTAATGCATCCACGTTTATTGTTGTCATTGCTAACACATCCATGTTTATTGTTGTGATTGTTAATACATCCATGTTTATTGTTGTCATTGCTAATACATCCATGTTCATTGTTGTCATTGCTAATACATCCATGTTTATTGTTGTCATTCCTAAAATATCCATGTTTCTTGTTGTCATTGCCAATACATCCATGTTTATTGTTGTCATTGTTAATACATCGATCTTTATTGTTGTTATTGTTAATACATCCAAGTTTATTCTTTTGATTGTTAATGCATCCAAGTTCATTGTTGTCATGTATTAGCAATGACAACAATGAACTTGGATGATTAACAATGACAACAATAAACATGGATGTATTAGCAATGACTACACTAAGCTTGGATGTATTAGCAATGACAACAATAATCTTGCTAGTACATCCAAGTTTAGTGTTGTCATTGCTAATACATCCATGTATATTGTTGTCATTGATAATGCATCCAAATTTATTGTTGTCATTGATGATACATCCATGTTTATTGTTGTCATTGCTAATATCTCCTTGTTTATTTTTGTCATTGCTAATACATCCATGTTTCTTGTTGTCATTGATAATGCATCCATGTTTACTGTTGTCATTGTTAATGCATCCAAGTTTATTGTTGTCATTGCTAATATATCCATGTTTATTGTTGTCATTGCTAACACATCCATTTTTATTGTTGTCATTGTTAATACATCCATGTCTATTGTTGTCATTGCTGACACATCCACCTTTATTGTTGTGATTGTGAATACATCCATGTTTATTGTTGTCATTGCTAATACATCCATCCTTTTGTTGTTATTGATAAAGCATCCAAGTGTATTGTTGTCGTTGCTAATACATCCATGTTTATTTTTGTCATTGCTAATACATCCAAGTTTAGTGATGTCATTGCTAATACATCCATGTTTATTGTTGTCATTGATAATGCATCCAAGTTTATTGTTGTCATTGTTAATGCATCCAAGATTATTGTTGTCATTGCTAATACATCCAAGTTTCTTGTTGTCATTGCTAATACATCCATGTCTCTTGTTGTTATTGATAATGCATCCAAGTTTATTGTTGTCATTGTTAATGCATCCAAGTTTATTGTTGTCATTGCTAATACATCCACGTTTATTGTTGTCTTTGCTAATACATCCATGTTTCTTGTTGTCATTGATAATGCATCCAAGTTTATTGTTGTCATTCTTAATGCATCCAAGCTTATTGTTGTCATTGTTAATACATCTATGTTTATTGTTGTCATTGATAATGCAACTAAGTTTATTGTTGTCATTGATAATGCATCCAAGTTTATTGTTGTCATTGTTAATACATCTATGTTTATTGTTGTCATTGCTAATACATCCATGTTTATTGTTGTCATTGATAATGCATCCAAGTTTACTGTTGTCATTGGTAATACATCCAAGTTTATTGTTGTCATTGCTAATCCATCCATGTTTATTGTTGTCATTATTAATGCATCCATGTTTATTGTTGTCATTATTAATACATCCATCACTGTTGTTGTTATTGTTAATGCATCCAAGCTTATTGCTGGCATTGCTAATGCATCCAAGTTAATTGTTGTCATTCCTAATGCATCTAAATTAATTCTTGTCATTGCTAATACATCAAAGTTTATTGTTGACATTGCTAATATCTCCATGTTTATTGTTGTCATTGCTAATACCTCCAAGTTTATTGTTGTGATTGCTAATGCATCCATGTTTATTGTTGTCATTGCTAATACATCGATGTTTATTGTTTTCATTGCTAATGCATCCACGTTTATTGTTGCATTGCTAATACATCCATGTTTCTTGTTGTCATTGCTAATACATCCATGTTTCTTGTTGTCATTGCTAACACATCCATTTTTATTGTTGTGATTGTTAATACATCCATGTTTATTGTTGTCATTGCTAACACATCCATGTTTATTGTTGTGATTGTTAATACATCCATGTTTATTGTTGTCATTGCTAATACATCCAAGTTTATTGTTGTCATTGTTAATACATCCAAGTTTATTGTTGCGATTGTTAATGCATCCAAGTTCATTGTTGTCATTGATAATGCATCCAAGTTTGTTGTTGTCAATGATAATGGATCCAAGTTTATTGTTGTCATTACTAATAAATCCATGTTTTTTGTTGTCGTTGATAAAGCATCCAAGTTTATTGTTGTCATTGTTAATGCATCAAAGTTTATTGTTGTCATTGCTAATACATCCATTTTTATTGTTGTGATTGTTAATACATCCATGTTTATTGTTGTCATTGGTAACACATCCTTGTTTATTGTTGTGATTGTTAATACATCCGTGTGTATTGGTGTCATTGCTAATACATAAAAGTTTATTGTTGTCGTTGCTAATATATCCATGTTTATTGTTGTCATTGTTAATACATCCAAGTTGATTGTTGTGATTATTAATGCATCCAAGTTTATTGTTGCCATTGCTAATACATACATGTTTCTTGTTGTCATTGATAATGCATCCAAGTTTATTGTTGTCATTGCTAATACATCCATGTTTATTGTTGTCATTGTTAATACATCCATGTTTATTGTTGTCATTGTTAATACATCCAAGTTTATTGTTGTGATTGTTAATGCATCCAAGTTTATTGATGTCATGTATTAGCAATGACAACAATAAACTTGGATGATTATTAATGACAACAATAAACATGGATGTATTAGCAATGACAACACTAAACTTGGATGTATTAGCAATGACAACAACAAACTTGCTAATACATCCAAGTTTAGTGTTTTCATTGATAATGCATCCATGTTTATTGTTGTCATTGATAATGCATCCAAGTTTATTGTTGTCATTGTTAATGCATCCAACTTTATTGTTGTCATTGCTAATACATCCATGTTTATTGTTGTCATCGCTAACACAACCATTTTTAATGTTGCCATTGTTCATACATCCATGTTTATTGTTGTCATTGCTAAGACATCCATGTTTATTGTTGTGATTGTTAATGCATCTATTTTATTGTTGTCATTGTTAATACATCCAAGTTTATTGTTGTCATTCCTAATACATCCATGTTTATTGTTGTCATTGTTAATATATCCAAGTTTATTGGTGTGATTGTTAATGCATCCAAGTTTATTGTTGTCATTGATAATGAATCCAAGTTTAATGTTGTCATTGCTAATACATCCATATTTATTTTTGTCATTGATAAAGCATCCAACTTTATTGTTGTCTTTGTTAATGCATCCAAGTTTATTGTTGTCATTGCTAATACATCCAAGTTTAGTGTTGTCATTGCTAATACATCCATGTTTATTGTTGTCATTGATAATGCATCCATGTTTATTGTTGTCATTGGTAATGCATCCAAGTTTATTGTTGTCATTGCTAATCCATCCATGTTTATTGTTGTCATTATCAATGCATCCAAGTTTATTGTTGTCATTATTAATACATCCATTTTTGTTGTTGTTACTGTTAATGCATCCAAGCTTATTGTTGGCATTCCTAATATCTCTATGTTTATTGTTATCATTGCTCATAGCTCCAAGTTTATTGTTGTTATTGCTAATGCATCCATGTTTTTGGTTGTCATTGCTAATACATCCATGTTTATTGTTTTCATTGCTAATGAATCCATGTTTATTGTTGTCATTGCTAGCACATCCATGTTTGTTGTTGTGATTGTTATTACATCCATATTTATTGGTGTCATTGCTAATACATCCATGTTTATTGTTGTCATTATTAATACATCCATGTTTATTTTTGTCATTGTTAATACATCCAAGTTTATTGTTGTGATTGTTAATGAATCCAAGTTTATTGTTTTCATTTATTAGCAATGACAACAATAAACTTGGATGATTATCAATGACAACAATAAACATGGATGTATTGGCAATGACAACAATAAACTTCCTAATACATCCAAGTTCACTGTTGTCATTGCTAATACATCCATGTTTATTGTTGTCATTGATAATGCATCCATGTTTACTGTTGTCATTGTTAATGCATCCAAGTTTATTGTTGTCATTGCTAATACATCCATGTTTATTGTTGTCACTGCTAACACATCCATTTTTATTGTTGTTATTGTTAATACATCCATGTCTATTGTTGTCATTGCTGACACATCCACCTTTATTGTTGTGATTGTTAATACATCCATGTTTATTGTTGTCATTGCTAATACATCCATCCTTTTGTTGTTATTGATAAAGCATCCAAGTGTATTGTTGTCGTTGCTAATACATCCATGTTTATTTTTGTCATTGCTAATACATCCAAGTTTAGTGATGTCATTGCTACTACATCCATATTTATTGTTGTCATTGATAATGCATCCAAGTTTATTGTTCTCATTGCTAATACATCCAAGTTTCTTGTTTTCATTGCTAATACATCCATGTCTATTGTTGTTATTGATAATGCATCCAAGTTTATTGTTCTCATTGTTACTACATCTATGTATATTGTTGTCATTGATAATGCATCCACGTTTATTGTTGTCATTGTTAATGCATCCAAGTTTATTGTTGTCATTGCTAATACATCCAAGTTTATTGTTGTCTTTGCTAATACATCCATGTTTCTTGTTGTCATTGATAATGCATCCAAGTTTATTGTTGTCATTGTTAATGCATCCAAGCTTATTGTTGTCATTGTTAATACATCTATGTTTATTGTTGCCATTGATAATGCAACTAAGTTTATTGTTGTCATTGATAATGCATCCAAGTTTATTGTTGTCATTGTTAATACATCTATGTTTATTGTTGTCATTGCTAATACATCCATGTTTATTGCTGTCATTGATAATGCATCCAAGTTTATTGTTGTCATTGTAAATGCTTCCATGTTTATTGTTGTCATTGATAATGCATCCAAGTTTACTTTTGTCATTGGTAATACATCCAAGTTTATTGTTCTCATTGCTAATCCATCCATGTTTATTGTTGTCATTATTAATGCATCCAAGTTTATTGTTGTCATTATTAATACATCCATCATTGTTGTTGTCATTGTTAATGCATCCAAGCTTATTGTTGGCATTGCTAATGCATCCAAGTTAGTTGTTGTCATTCCTAATGCATGTAAATTTATTCTTGTCATTGCTAATACATCCAAGTTTATTGTTGACATTGCTAATATCTCCATGTTTATTGTTGTCATTGCTAATACCTCCAAGTTTATTGTTGTGATTGCTAATGCATCCATGTTTATTGTTGTCATTGTTAATACATCGATGTTTATTGTTTTCATTGCTAATGCATCCACGTTTATTGTTGCATTGCTAACACATCCATGTTTCTTGTTGTCATTGCTAATACATCCATGTTTATTGTTGTCATTGTTAATACATCGATGTTTAGTGTTGTCATTGTTAATACATCCAAGTTTATTCTTTTGATTGTTAATGCATCCAAGTTTAATGTTGTCATGTATTAGAAATGACAACAATAAACTTGGATGATTATCAATGACAACAATAAACATGGATGTATTAGCAATGGCTACACTAAGCTTGGATGTATTAGCAATGACAACAATAAACTTGCTAGTACATCCAAGTTTAGTGTTGTCATTGCTAATACATCCATGTATATTGTTGTCATTGATAATGCATCCAAATTTATTGTTGTCATTGCTAATACATCCATGTTTATTGTTGTCATTGCTAACACATCCATTTTTATTGTTGTGATTGTTAATACATCCATGTTTATTGTTGTCATTGCTAACACATCCATGTTTATTGTTGTGATTGTTAATGCATCCAGGTTCATTGTTGTCATTGATAATGCATCCAAGTTTATTGTTGTCAATGATAATGGATCCAAGATTATTGTTGTCATTACTAATAAATCCATGTTTTTTGTTGTCGTTGATAAAGCATCCAAGTTTATTGTTGTCATTGTTAAAGCATCCAAGTTTATTGTTGTGATTGTTAATGCATCCAAGTTTATTGTTGTCATTGTTGAAGCATCCAAGTTTATTGTTGTCATTGTTAATGCATCCAAGTTTATTGTTGTCATTACTAATAAATCCATGTTTTTTGTTGTCGTTGATAAAGCATCCAAGTTTATTGTTGTCATTGTTAATGCATCCAAGTTTATTGTTGTCATTGCTAATACATCCATTTTTATTGTTGTGATTGTTAATACATCCATGTTTATTGTTGTCATTGCTAACACATCCATGTTTATTGTTGTGATTGTTAATACATCCGTGTGTATTGTTGTCATTGCTAATACATAAAAGTTTATTGTTGTCGTTGCTAATATATCCATGTTTATTGTTGTCATTGTTAATACATCCAAGTTGATTGTTGTGATTGTTAATGCATCCAAGTTTATTGTTGTCATTGATAATGCATCCAGGTTTATTGTTGTCATTGATAATGCATCCAGGCTTATTGTTCTAATTGCTAATACATCCAAGTTTATTGCTGTCATTGCTAATGCTTCCATGTTTATTGTTGTCATTTCTAATACAACCGAGTTCATTGTTTTAATTGATAATGCATTCAAGAATATTGTTGTCATTCCTAATACATTGAAGTTTATTGTTGTCATTGCTAATACATCAAAGTTTATTTTGTCATTGCTAATACATCCATGTTTATTGTTGTCATTGCTGACACATCCATTTTTATTGTTGTGATTGTTAATACATCCATGTTTATTGTTGTCATTGCTAACACATCCATGTTTATTGTTGTCATTGTTAAAACATCCATGTTTATTGTTGTCATTGCTAATACATCCAAGTTTATTGTTGTGATTGTTAATGCATCCAAGTATATTGTTGCCATTGATAATGCATCCAAGTTTATTGTTGTCATTGATAATGGATCCAAGTTTATTGTTGTCATTGCTAATACATCCATGTTTTTTGATGTCGTTGATAAAGCATCCAAGTTTGTTGTTGTCATTGTCAATGCGTCCAGGTTTATTGTTGTCATTGCTAATACATCCAAGTTTAGTGTTGTCATTGTTAATACATCCATGTTTATTGTTATCATTGATAATGCATCCAAGTTTATTGTTGTCATTGTTAATGCATCCAAGTTTATTGTTGTCATTGCTAATACATCCAAGTTTATTGTTGTCATTGCTGACACATCCATATTTATTGTTGTTATTGATGATGCATCCAAGTTTATTGTTGTCATTGTTAATACATCTATGTTTATTGTTGTCATTGATAATGCATCCAAGTTTAGTGTTGTCATTGCTAATACATCCAAGTTTATTGTTGTCATTGCTAATACATCCATGTTTGTTGTTGTCATTGATAATACATCCAAGTTTATTGTTCTCATTGTAAATGCTTCCCTGCTTACAGTTGTCATTGATAATGCATCCAAGTTTATTGTTGTCATTGGTAATGCATCCAAGTTTATTGCTGTCATTATTAATACATCCATCATTGTTGTTGTTTTGTTAATGCATCCAAGCTTATTGTTGGCATTGCTAATGCATCCAAATTAATTGTTGTCATTCCTAATGCATCTGAATTTATTATTGTCATTGCAAATACATCGAAGTTTATTGTTGTCATTGCTAATATCTCCATGTTTATTGTTGCCATTGCTAATGCCTCCAAGTTTATTGTTGTGATTGCTAATGCATCCATTTTTATTGATGTCATTGCTAATACTTCCATGTTTATTGTTTTCATTGCTAATGCATCCATGTTTATTGTTGTCATTGCTTAACACATCCATGTTTATTGTTGTGATTGTTAATACATCCATGTTTATTGTTGTCATTGCTAATACATCCATGTTTATTGTTGTAATTGCTAATACATCCATGTTTATTGTTGTCATTGCTAACACAACCATTTTTAATGTTGCGATTGTTCATACATCCATGTTTATTGTTGTCATTGCTAACACATCCATGTTTATTGTTGTGATTGTTAATACATCCATGTTTATTGATGTCATTGCTAATACATCCATGTTTATTGTTGTCATTGTTAATACATCCATGTTTATTGTTGTCATTGTTAATACATCCAAGTTTATTGTTGTGATTGTTAATGCATCCAAGTTTATTGTTGTCATGCATTAGCAATGACAACAATAAACTTGGATGATTATCAATGACAACAATAAACATGGATGTATTAGCAATGACAACAATAAACTTGCTAATACATCCAAGTTTAGTGTTGTCATTGCTAATACATCCATGTTTATTGTTGTCATTAATACTGCATCCAAGTTTACTCTTGTCATTGTTAATGCATCCAAGTTTATTGTTGTCATTGCTAATACATCCATGTTTATTGTTGTCATTGCTAACACATCCATTTTTATTGTTGTGATTGTTAATACATCCATGTTTATTGTTGTCATTGCTAACACATCCATCTCTATTGTTGTGATTGTTAATACATCCATGTTTATTATTGTCATTGCTAATACATCCATCCTTTTGTTGTCATTGATAAGGCATCCAAGTTTATTGTTGTCGTTGCTAATACATCCATGTATATTTTTGTCATTGCTAATACATCCAGGTTTATTGTTGTGATTGCTAATGCATCCATGTTTATTGTTGTCATTGCTAATACATCCATGTTTATTGTTTTCATTGCTAATGCATCCACGTTTATTGTTGTCATTGCTAACACATCCATGTTTATTGTTGTGATTGTTAATACATCCATGTTTATTGTTGTCATTGCTAATACATCCATGTTCATTGTTGTCATTGCTAATACATCCATGTTTATTGTTGTCATTGTTAATACATCGATGTTTATTGTTGTTATTGTTAACACATCCAAGTTTATTCTTTTGATTGTTAATGCATCCAAGTTCATTGTTGTCATGTATTAGCAATGACAACAATAGACTTGGATGATTATCAATGACAACAATAAACATGGATGTATAGGCAATGACTACACTAAGCTTGGATGTATGAGCAATGGCAACAATAAACTTGCTAGTACATCCAAGTTTAGTGTTGTCATTGCTAATACATCCATGTATATTGTTGTCATTGATAATGCATCCAAATTTATTGTTGTCATTGATAATACATCCATGTTTATTGTTGTCATTGCTAATATCTCCTTGTTTATTGTTGTCATTGCTAATACATCCATGTCTATTGTTGTCATTGCTGACACATCCACCTTTATTGTTGTGATTGTGAATACATCCATGTTTATTGTTGTCATTGCTAATACATCCATCCTTTTGTTGTTATTGATAAAGCATCCAAGTGTATTGTTGTCGTTGCTAATACATCCATGTTTATTTTTGTCATTGCTAATACATCCAAGTTTAGTGATGTCATTGCTAATACATCCATGTTTATTGTTGTCATTGATAATGCATCCAAGTTTATTGTTGTCATTGTTAATGCATCCAAGATTATTGTTGTCATTGCTAATACATCCAAGTTTATTTTGTCATTGCTAATACATCCATGTTTATTGTTGTCATTGCTAACACATCCATTTTTATTGTTGTGATTGTTAATACATCCATGTTTATTGTTGTCATTGCTAACACATCCCTGTTTATTGTTGTGATTGTTAAAACATCCATGTTTATTGTTGTCATTGCTAATACATCCAAGTTTATTGTTGTGATTGTTAATGCATCCAAGTATATTGTTGCCATTGATAATGCATCCAAGTTTATTGTTGTCATTGATAATGGATCCAAGTTTATTGTTGTCATTGCTAATACATCCATGTTTTTTGATGTCGTTGATAAAGCATCCAAGTTTATTGTTGTCATTGCTAATACATACATGTTTCTTGTTGTCATTGATAATGCATCCAAGTTTATTGTTGTCATTGCTAATACATCCATGTTTATTGTTGTCATTATTAATACATCCAAGTTTATTGTTGTCATTGTTAATACATCCAAGTTTATTGTTGTGATTGTTAATGCATCCAAGTTTATTGATGTCATGTATTAGCAATGACAACAATAAACTTGGATGATTATTAATGACAACTATAAACATGGATGTATTAGCAATGACAACACTAAACTTGGATGTATTAGCAATGACAACAACAAACTTGCTAATACATCCAAGTTTAGTGTTTTCATTGCTAATGCATCCAAATTTATTGTTGTCATTGCTAATACATACATGTTTCTTGTTGTCATTGATAATGCATCCAAGTTTATTGCTGTCATTTTTAATGCATCCAACTTTATTGTTGTCATTGCTAATACATCCATGTTTATTGTTGTCATCGCTAACACAACCATTTTTAATGTTGCGATTGTTCATACATCCATGTTTATTGTTGTCATTGCTAAGAAATCCATGTTTATTGTTGTGATTGTTAATACATCCATTTTATTGTTGTCATTGTTAATACATCCAAGTTTATTGTTGTCATTCCTAATACATCCATGTTTATTGTTGTCATTGTTAATACATCCAAGTTTATTGGTGTGATTGTTAATGCATCCAAGTTTATTGTTGTCATTGATAATGAATCCAAGTTTAATGTTGTCATTGATAATGCATCAAAGTTTATTGTTGTCATTGCTAATACATGCATGTTTATTGTTGTCATTGATAAAGCATCCAACTTTATTCTTGTCTTTGTTAATGCATCCAAGTTTATTGTTGTCATTGCTAATACATCCAAGTTTAGTGTTGTCATTGCTAATACATCCATGTTTATTGTTGTCATTGATAATGCATCCAAGTTTATTTTTGTCATTGGTAATGCATCCAAGTTTATTGTTGTCATTGCTAATCCATCCATGTTTATTGTTGTCATTATTAATGCATCCAAGTTTATTGTTGTCATTATTAATACATCCATTTTTGTTGTTGTTACTGTTAATGCATCCAAGCTTATTGTTGGCATTCCTAATATCTCTATGTTTATTGTTATCATTGCTCATACCTCCAAGTTTATTGTTGTTATTGCTAATGCATCCATGTTTTTGGTTGTCATTGCTAATACATCCATGTTTATTGTTTTCATTGCTAATGAATCCATGTTTATTGTTGTCATTGCTAGCACATCCTTTTTTGTTGTTGTGATTGTTATTACATCCATATTTATTGTTGTCATTGCTAATACATCCATGTTTATTGTTGTCATTATTAATACATCCATGTTTATTTTTGTCATTGTTAATACATCCAAGTTTATTGTTGTGATTGTTAATGAATCCAAGTTTATTGTTTTCATTTATTAGCAATGACAACAATAAACTTGGATGATTATCAATGACAACAATAAACATGGATGTATTAGCAATGACAACAATAAACTTCCTAATACATCCAAGTTCACTGTTGTCATTGCTAATACATCCATGTTTATTGTTGTCATTGATAATGCATCCATGTTTACTGTTGTCATTGTTAATGCATCCAAGTTTATTGTTGTCATTGCTAATACATCCATGTTTATTGTTGTCATTGCTAACACATCCATTTTTATTGTTGTCATTGTTAATACATCCATGTCTATTGTTGTCATTGCTGACACATCCACCTTTATTGTTGTGATTGTTAATACATCCATGTTTATTGTTGTCATTGCTAATACATCCATCCTTTTATTGTTATTCATAAAGCATCCAAGTGTATTGTTGTCGTTGCAAATACATCCATGTTTATTTTTGTCATTGCTAATACATCCAATTTTAGTGATGTCATTGCTAATACATCCATGTTTATTGTTGTCATTGATAATGCATCCAGGTTTATTGTTGTCATTGTTAATGCATCCAAGATTATTGTTGTCATTGCTAATACATCCAAGTTTCTTGTTGTCATTGCTAATACATCCATGTCTATTGTTGTTATTGATAATGCATCCAAGTTTATTGTTGTCATTGTTAATACATCTATGTTTATTTGTTGTCATTGATAATGCATCCAAGTTTATTGTTGTCATTGTTAATGCATCCAAGTTTATTGTTGTCATTGCTAATACATCCAAGTTTATTGCTGTCTTTGCTAATACATCCATTTTTCTTGTTATCATTGATAATGCATCCAAGTTTATTGTTGTCATTGCTAATGCATCCAAGCTTATTGTTGTCATTGTTAATACATCTATGTTTATTGTTGTCATTGATAATGCAACTAAGTTTATTGTTGTCATTGATAATGCATCCAAGTTTATTGTTGTCATTGTTAATACATCTATGTTTATTGTTGTCATTGCTAATACATCCATGTTTATTGTTGTCATTGATAATGCATCCAAGTTTATTGTTGTCATTGTAAATGCTTCCATGTTTATTGTTGTCATTGATAATGCATCCAAGTTTACTGTTGTCATTGGTAATACATCCAGGTTCATTGTTGTCATTGCTAATCCATCCATGTTTATTGTTGTCATTATTAATGCATCCAAGTTTATTGTTGTCATTATTAATACATCCATCATTGTTGTTGTTATTGTTAATGCATCCAAGCTTATTGTTTGCATTGCTAATGCATCCAAGTTAATTGTTGTCATTCCTAATGCATCTAAATTTATTCTTGTCATTGCTAATACATCCAAGTTTCTTGTTGACATTGCTAATATCTCCATGTTTATTGTTGTCATTGCTAATACCTCCAAGTTTATTGTTGTGATTGCTAATGCATCCATGTTTATTGTTGTCATTGCTAATACATCCATGTTTATTGTTGTCATTGTTAATACATCGATGTTTAGTGTTGTCATTGTTAATACATCCAAGTTTATTCTTTTGATTGTTAATGCATCCAAGTTTAATGTTGTCATGTATTAGAAATGAAAACAATAAACTTGGATGATTATCAATGACAACAATAAACATGGATGTATTAGCAATGGCTACACTAAGCTTGGATGTATTAGCAATGACAACAATAAACTTGCTAGTACATCCAAGTTTAGTGTTGTCATTGCTAATACATCCATGTATATTGTTGTCATTGATAATGCATCCAAATTTATTGTTGTCATTGCTAACACATCCATTTTTATTGTTGTGATTGTTCATACATCCATGTTTATTGTTGTCATTGCTAACACATCCATGTTTATTGTTGTGATTGTTAATACATCCATGTTTATTGTTGTCATTGCTAATACATCCAAGTTTATTGTTGTCGTTGTTAATACATCCAAGTTTATTGTTGCGATTGTTAATGCATCCAAGTTCATTGTTGTCATTGATAATGCATCCAAGTTTATTGTTGTCAATGATAATGGATCCAAGTTTATTGTTGTCATTACTAATAAATAGATGTTTTTTGTTGTCGTTGATAAAGCATCCAAGTTTATTGTTGTCATTGTTAAAGCATCCAAGTTTATTGTTGTCATTGTTAATGCATCCAAGTTTATTGTTGTCATTACTAATAAATCCATGTTTTTTGTTCTCGTTGATAAAGCATCCAAGTTCATTGTTGTCATTGTTAAAGCATCCAAGTTTATTGTTGTCATTGTTAATGCATCCAGCTTTATTGTTGTCATTACTAATAAATCCATGTTTTTTGTTGTCGTTGATAAAGCATCCAAGTTTATTGTTGTCATTGTTAATGCATCCAAGTTTATTGTTGTCATTGCTAATACATCCATTTTTATTGTTGTGATTGTTAATACATCCATGTTTATTGTTGTAATTGCTAACACATCCATGTTTATTGTTGTGATTGTTAATACATCCGTGTGTATTGTTGTCATTGCTAATACATAAAAGTTTATTGTTGTCGTTGCTAATATATCCATGTTTATTGTTGTCATTGATAATGCATCCAAGTCTATTGTTGTCAATGATAATGGATCCAAGTTTATTGTTGTCATTACTAATAAATAGATGTTTTTTGTTGTCGTTGATAAAGCATCCAAGTTTATTGTTGTCATTGTTAAAGCATCCAAGTTTATTGTTGTCATTGTTAATGCATCCAAGTTTATTGTTGTCATTACTAATAAATCCATGTTTTTTGTTGTCGTTGATAAAGCATCCAAGTTCATTGTTGTCATTGTTAAAGCATCCAAGTTTATTGTTGTCATTGTTAATGCATCCAACTTTATTGTTGTCATTACTAATAAATCCATGTTTTTTGTTGTCGTTGATAAAGCATCCAAGTTTATTGTTGTCATTGTTAATGCATCCAAGTTTATTGTTGTCATTGCTAATACATCCATTTTTATTGCTGTGATTGTAAATACATCCATGTTTATTGTTGTCATTGCTAACACATCCATGTTTATTGTTGTGATTGTTAATACATCCATGATTATTGTTGTCGTTGCTAATATATCCATGTTTATTGTTGTCATTGTTAATACATCCAAGTTGATTGTTGTGATTGTTAATGCATCCAAGTTTATTGATGTCATTCATAATGCATCCAGGTTTATTGTTGTCATTGATAATGCATCCAGGTTTATTGTTCTCATTGCTAATACATCCAAGTTTATTGCTGTCATTGCTAATGCTTCCATGTTTATTGTTGTCATTTCTAATACAACCGAGTTCATTGTTTTAATTGATAATGCATCCAAGAATATTGTTGTCATTCCTAATACATTGAAGTTTATTGTTGTCATTGCTAATACATCCAAGTTTATTTTGTCATTGCTAATACATCCATGTTTATTGTTGTCATTGCTAACACATCCATTTTTATTGTTGTGATTGTTAATATATCCATGTTTATTGTTGTCATTGCTAACACATCCATGTTTATTGTTGTGATTGTTAAAACATCCATGTTTATTGTTGTCATTGCTAATACATCCAAGTTTATTGTTGTGATTGTAAATGCATCCAAGTATATTGTTGCCATTCATAATGCATCCAAGTTTATTGTTGTCATTGATAATGGATCCAAGTTTATTGTTGTCATTGCTAATACATCCATGTTTTTTGATGTCGTTGATAAAGCATCCAAGTTTATTGTTGTCATTGTTAATGCATCCAGGTTTATTGTTGTCATTGCTAATACATCCAAGTTTAGTGTTGTCGTTGTTAATACATCCATGTTTATTGTTATCATTGATAATGCATCCAAGTTTATTGTTGTCATTGTTAATGCATCCAAGTTTATTGTTGTCATTGCTAATACATCCAAGTTTATTGTTGTCATTGCTGATACATCCATATTTATTGTTGTTATTGATGATGCATCCAAGTTTATTGCTGTCATTGTTAATACATCTATGTTTATTGTTGTCATTGATAATGCATCCAAGTTTAGTGTTGTCATTGCTAATACATCCAAGTTTATTGTTGTCATTGCTAATACATCCATGTTTGTTGTTGTCATTGATAATACATCCAAGTTTATTGTTCTCATTGTAAATGCTTCCTTGCTTATAGTTGTCATTGATAATGCATCCAAGTTTATTGTTCTCATTGGTAATGCATCCAAGTTTATTGCTGTCATTGCTAATCCATCCATGTTTATTGTTGTCATTATTAATGCATCCAAGTTTATTGTTGTCATTATTAATACATCCATCATTGTTGTTGTTATTGTTAATGCATCCAAGCTTATTGTTGGCATTGCTAATGCATCCAAATTAATTGTTGTCATTCCTAATGCATCTGAATTTATTATTGTCATTGCTAAAACATCGAAGTTTATTGTTGTCATTGCTAATATCTCCATGTTTATTGTTGCCATTGCTAATACATTCATGTTTATTGTTGTAATTGCCAATACATACATGTTTATTGTTGTCATTGCTAACACAACCATTTTTAATGTTGCGATTGTTCATACATCCTTGTTTATTGTTGTCATTGCTAACACATCCATGTTTATTGTTGTGATTGTTAATACATCCATGTTTATTGATGTCATTGCTAATACATCCATGTTTATTGTTGCCATTGTTAAAACATCCATGTTTATTGTTGTCATTGTTAATACATCCAAGTTTATTGTTGTGATTGTTAATGCATCCAAGTTTATTGTTGTCATGCATTAGCAATGACAACAATAAACTTGGATGATTATCAATGACAACAATAAACATGGATGTATTAGCAATGACAACAATAATCTTGCTAATACATCCAAGTTTAGTGTTTTCATTGCTAATACATCCATGTTTATTGTTGTCATTAATACTGCATCCAAGTTTACTGTTGTCATTGTTAATGCGTCCAAGTTTATTGTTGTCATTGCTAATACATCCATGTTTATTGTTGTCATTGCTAACACATCCATTTTTATTGTTGTGATTGTTGATACATCCATGTTTATTGTTGTCATTCCTAACACATCCATCTTTATTGTTTTGACTGTTAATACATCCATGTTTATTGTTGACATTGCTAATACATCCATCCTTTTGTTGTCATTGATAAGGCATCCAAGTTTATTGTTGTCGTTGCTAATACATCCATGTATATTTTTGTCATTGCTAATACATCCAGGTTTATTGTTGTGATTGCTAATGCATCCATGTTTATTGTTGTCATTGCTAATACATCCATGTTTATTGTTTTCATTGCTAATGCATCCACGTTTATTGTTGTCATTGCTAACACATCCATGTTTATTGTTGTGATTGTTAATACATCCATGTTTATTGTTGTCATTGCTAATACATCCATGTTCATTGTTGTCATTGCTAATACATCCATGTTTATTGTTGTCATTCTTAAAATATCCATGTTTCTTGTTGTCATTGCTAATACATCCATGTTTATTGTTGTCATTGTTAATACATCGATGTTTATTGTTGTTATTGTTAATACATCCAAGTTTATTCTTTTGATTGTTAATGCATCCATGTTCCTTGTTGTCATGTATTAGCAATGACAACACTAAACTTGGATGATTATCAATGACAACAATAAACATGGATGTATTAGCAATGACTACACTAAGCTTGGATGTATTAGCAATGACAACAATAAACTTGCTAGTACTTCCAAGTTTAGTGTTGTCATTGCTAATACATCCATGTATATTGTTGTCATTGATAATGCATCCAAATTTATTGTTGTCATTGCTAATACATCCATGTTTATTGTTGTCATTGCTAATATCTCCTTGTTTATTGTTGTCATTGCTAATACATCCATGTTTATTGTTGTCATTGATAATGCATCCATGTTTACTGTTGTCATTGTTAATGCATCCAAGTTTATTTTTGTCATTGCTAATACATCCATGTTTATTGTTGTCATTGCTAACACATCCATTTTTATTGTTGTGATTGTTAATACATCCATGTCTATTGTTGTCATTGCTGACACATCCACCTTTATTGTTGTGATTGTTAATACATCCATGTTTATTGTTGTCACTGCTAATACATCCATCCTTTTGTTGTTATTGATAAAGCATCCAAGTGTATTGTTGTCGTTGCTAATACATCCATGTTTATTTTTGTCATTGCTAATACATCCAAGTTTAGTGATGTCATTGCTAATACATCCATGTTTATTGTTGTCATTGATAATGCATCCAAGTTTATTGTTGTCATTGTTAATGCATCCAAGATTATTGTTGTCATTCCTAATACATCCAAGTTTCTTGTTGTCATTGCTAATACATCCATGTCTATTGTTGTTATTGATAATGCATCCAAGTTTATTGTTGTCATTGTTAATACATCTATGTTTATTGTTGTCATTGATAATGCATCCAAGTTTATTGTTGTCATTGTTAATGCATCCAAGTTTATTGTTGTCATTGCTAATACATCCAAGTTTATTGTTGTCTTTGCTAATACATCCATGTTTCTTGTTGTCATTGATAATGCATCCAAGTTTATTGTTGTCATTCTTAATGAATCCAAGCTTATTGTTGTCATTGTTAATACATCCATGTTTATTGTTGTCATTGCTAATACATCCAAGTCCATTGTTGTCATTGATAATGCATCCAAGTTTATTGTTGTCAATGATAATGGATCCAAGTTTATTGTTGTCATTACTAAAAAATCCATGTTTTTTTTGTCGTTGATAAAGCATCCAAGTTTATTGTTGTCATTGTTAATGCATCCAAGTTTATTGTTGTCATTGCTAATACATCCATTTTTATTGTTGTGATTGTTAATGCATCCAAGTTTATTGTTGTCATTGCTAATAAATCCATGTTTTTTGTTGTCGTTGATAAAGCATCCAAGTTTATTGTTGTCATTGTTAAAGCATCCAAGTTTATTGTTGTCATTGATAATGCATCCAAGTTTATTGTTGTCCTTACTATTAAATCCATGTTTTTTGTTGTCGTTGATAAAGCATCCAAGTTTATTGTTGTCATTGTTAATGCATCCAAGTTTATTGTTGTCATTGCTAATACATCCATTTTTATTGTTGTGATTGTTAATACATCCATGTTTATTGTTGTCATTGCTAACATATCCATGTTTATTGTTTTCATTGCTAATGCATCCACGTTTATTGTTGTCATTGCAAACACATCCATGTTTATTGTTGTGATTGTTAATACATCCATGTTTATTGTTGTCATTGCTAATACATCCATGTTCATTGTTGTCATTGCTAATACATCCATGTTTATTGTTGTCATTCCTAAAATATCCATGTTTCTTGTTGTCATTGCTAATACATCCATGGTTATTGTTGTCATTGTTAATACATCGATGTTTATTGTTGTTATTGTTAATACATCCAAGTTTATTCTTTTGATTGTTAATGCATCCAAGTTCATTATTGTCGTGTATTATCAATGACAACAATAAACATGGATGTATTAGCAATGACTACACTAAGCTTGGATGTATTAGCAATGACAACAATAAACTTGCTAGTACATCCAAGTTTAGTGTTGTCATTGCTAATACATCCATGTATATTGTTGTCATTGATAATGCATCCAAATTTATTGTTGTCATCGCTAATACATCCATGTTTATTGTTGTCATTGCTAATATCTCCTTGTTTATTGTTGTCATTGCTAATACATCCATGTTTATTGATGTCATTGCTAATACATCAATATTTATTGTTGTCATTGTTAATACATCCAAGTTTATTTTTTTGATTGTTAATGCATCCAAGTTTATTGTTGTCATGTATTAGCAATGAGAACAATAAACTTGGATGATTATCAATGACAACAATAAACATGGATGTATTAGCAATGACTACACTAACATTGGATGTATTAGCAATGACAACAATAAACTTGCTAGTACATCCAAGTTTAGTGTTGTCATTGCTAATACATCCATGTATATTGTTCTCATTGATAATGCATCCAAATTTATTGTTTTCATTGCTAATACATCCATGTTTATTGTTAGCATTCCTAATATCTCTATGTTTATTGTTATCATTGCTCATACCTCCAAGTTTATTGTTGTTATTGCTAATGCATCCATGCTTTTGGTTGTCATTGCTAATACATCCATGTTTATTGTTTTCATTGCTAATGAATCCATGTTTATTGTTGTCATTGCTAGCACATCCATGTTTATTGTTGTGATTGTTATTACATCCATATTTATTGTTGTCATTGCTAATACATCCATGTTTATTGTTCTCATTATTAATACATCCATGTTTATTTTTGTCATTGTTAATACATCCAAGTTTATTGTTGTGATTGTTAATGAATCCAACTTTATTGTTTTCATGTATTAGCAATGACAACAATAAACTTGGATGATTATCAATGACAACAATAAACATGGATGTATTAGCAATGACAACAATAAACTTCCTAATACATCCAAGTTCACTGTTGTCATTGCTAATACATCCATGTTTATTGTTGTCATTGATAATGCATCCAAGTTTACTGTTGTCATTGTTAATGCATCAAAGTGTATTGTTGTCATTGCTAATACATCCATGTTTATTGTTGTCATTGCTAACACATCCAATTTTATTGTTGTGATTGTTAATACATCCATGTCTATTGTTGTCATTGCTGACACATCCACCTTTATTGTTGTGATTGTTAATACATCCATGTTTATTGTTGTCATTGCTAATACATCCATCCTTTTGTTGTTATTGATAAAGCATCCAAGTGTATTGTTGTCATTGTTAATGCATCCAAGATTCTTGTTGTCATTGCTAATACATCCACGTTTCTTGTTGTCATTGCTAATACATCCATGTCTATTGTTGTTATTGATAATACATCCAAGTTTATTGTTGTCATTGTTAATACATCTATGTTTATTGTTGTCATTGATAATGCATCCAAGTTTATTGTTGTCATTGTTAATGCATCCAAGCTTATTGTTGTCATTGTTAATACATCTATGTTTATTGTTGTCATTGATAATGCAACTAAGTTTATTGTTGTCATTGATAATGCATCCAAGTTTATTGTTGTCATTGTTAATACATCTATGTTTATTGTTGTCATTGCTAATACATCCATGTTTATTGTTGTCATTGATAATGCATCCAAGTTTATTGTTGTCATTCTAAATGCTTCCATGTTTATTGTTGTCATTGATAATGCATCCAAGTTTACTGTTGTCATTGGTAATACATCCAAGTTTATTGTTGTCATTGCTACTCCATCCATGTTTATTGTTGTCATTATTAATGCATCCAAGTTTATTGTTGTCATTATTAAAACATCAAACATTGTCGTTGTTATTGTTAATGCATCCAGGCTTATTGTTGGCATTGCTAATGCATCCAAGTTAATTGTTGTCATTCCTAATGCATTTAAATTTATTCTTGTCATTGCTAATACATCCAAGTTTATTGTTGACATTGCTAATATCTCCATGTTTATTGTTGTCATTGCTAATACCTCCAAGTTTATTGTTGTGATTGCTAATGCATCCATGTTTATTGTTGTCATTGCTAATACATCGATGTTTATTGTTTTCATTCCTAATGCATCCACGTTTATTGTTGCATTGCTAACACATCCATGTTTCTTGTTGTCATTGCTAATACATCCATGTTTATTGTTGTCATTGTTAATACATCGATGTTTAGTGTTGTCATTGTTAATACATCCAAGTTTATTCTTTTGATTGTTAATGCATCCAAGTTTATTCTTGTCATGTATTAGCAATGACAACAATAAACTTGGATGATTATCAATGACAACAATAAACATGGATGTGTTAGCAATGACTACACTAAGATTGGATGTATTAGCAATGACAACAATAAACTTGCTAGTACATCCAAGTTTAGTGTTGTCATTGCTAATACATCCATGTATATTGTTGTCATTGATAATGCATCCAAATTTATTGTTGTCATTGCTAATACATCCATGTTTATTGTTGTCATTGCTAACACATCCATTTTTATTGTTGTGATTGTTAATACATGCATGTTTATTGTTGTCATTGCTAACACATTAATGTTTATTGTTGTGATTGTTAATACATCCATGTTTATTGTTGTCATTGCTAATACATCCAAGTTTATTGTTGTCATTGTTAATACATCCAAGTTTATTGTTGCGATTGTTAATGCATCCAAGTTCATTGTTGTCATTGATAATGCATCCAAGTTTATTGTTGTCAATGATAATGGATCCAAGTTTATTGTTGTCATTACTAAAAAATCCATGGTTTTTTTTGTCGTTGATAAAGCATCCAAGTTTATTGTTGTCATTGTTAATGCACCCAAGTTTATTGTTGTCATTGCTAATACATCCATTTTTATTGTTGTGATTGTTAATGCATCCAAGTTTATTGTTGTCATTACTAATAAATCCATGTTTTTTGTTGTCGTTGATAAAGCATCCAAGTTTATTGTTGTCATTGTTAAAGCATCCAAGTTTATTGTTGTCATTGATAATGCATGCAAGTTTATTGTTGTCATTACTAATAAATCCATGTTTTTTGTTGTCGTTGATAAAGCATCCAAGTTTATTGTTGTCATTGTTAATGCATCCAAGTTTATTGTTGTCATTGCTAATACATCCATTTTTATTGTTGTGATTGTTAATACATCCATGTTTATTGTTGTCATTACTAATACATCCAGGTTTATTGTTGTGATTGCTAATGCATCCATGTTTATTGTTGTCATTGCTAACATATCCATGTTTATTGTTTTCATTGCTAATGCATCCACGTTTATTGTTGTCATTGCAAACACATCCATGTTTATTGTTGTGATTGTTAATACATCCATTTTTATTGTTGTCATTGCTAATACATCCATGCTCATTGTTGTCATTGCTAATACATCCATGTTTATTGTTGTCATTCCTAAAATATCCATGTTTCTTGTTGTCATTGTTAATACATCTATGTTTATTGTTGTCATTGATAATGCAACTAAGTTTATTGTTGTCATTGATAATGCATCCAAGTTTATTGTTGTCATTGTTAATACATCTATGTTTATTGTTGTCATTGCTAATACATCCATGTTTATTGTTGTCATTGATAATGCATCCAAGTTTATTGTTGTCATTCTAAATGCTTCCATGTTTATTGTTGTCATTGATAATGCATCCAAGTTTACTGTTGTCATTGGTAATACATCCAAGTTTATTGTTGTCATTGCTAATCCATCCATGTTTATTGTTGTCATTATTAATGCATCCAAGTTTATTGTTGTCATTATTAAAACATCAATCATTGTCGTTGTTATTGTTAATGCATCCAGGCTTATTGTTGGCATTGCTAATGCATCCAAGTTAATTGTTGTCATTCCTAATGCATCTAAATTTATTCTTGTCATTGCTAATACATCCAAGTTTATTGTTGACATTGCTAATATCTCCATGTTTATTGTTGTCATTGCTAATACCTCCAAGTTTATTGTTGTGCTTGCTAATGCATCCATGTTTATTGTTGTCATTGCTAATACATCGATGTTTATTGTTTTCATTCCTAATGCATCCACGTTTATTGTTGCATTGCTAACACATCCATGTTTCTTGTTGTCATTGCTAATACATCCATGTTTATTGTTGTCATTGTTAATACATCGATGTTTAGTGTTGTCATTGTTAATACATCCAAGTTTATTCTTTTGATTGTTAATGCATCCAAGTTTATTCTTGTCATGTATTAGCAATGACAACAATAAACTTGGATGATTATCAATGACAACAATAAACATGGATGTGTTAGCAATGACTACACTAAGATTGGATGTATTAGCAATGACAACAATAAACTTGCTAGTACATCCAAGTTTAGTGTTGTCATTGCTAATACATCCATGTATATTGTTGTCATTGATAATGCATCCAAATTTATTGTTGTCATTGCTAATACATCCATGTTTATTGTTGTCATTGCTAACACATCCATTTTTATTGTTGTGATTGTTAATACATGCATGTTTATTGTTGTCATTGCTAACACATTAATGTTTATTGTTGTGATTGTCAATACATCCATGTTTATTGTTGTCATTGCTAATACATCCAAGTTTGTTGTTGTCATTGTTAATACATCCAAGTTTATTGTTGCGATTGTTAATGCATCCAAGTTCATTGTTGTCATTGATAATGCATCCAAGTTTATTGTTGTCAATGATAATGGATCCAAGTTTATTGTTGTCATTTCTAAAAAATCCATGTTTTTTTTTGTCGTTGATAAAGCATCCAAGTTTATTGTTGTCATTGTTAATGCATCCAAGTTTATTGTTGTCATTGCTAATACATCCATTTTTATTGTTGTGATTGTTAATGCATCCAAGTTTATTGTTGTCATTACTAATAAATCCATGTTTTTTGTTGTCGTTGATAAAGCATCCAAGTTTATTGTTGTCATTGTTAAAGCATCCAAGTTTATTGTTGTCATTGATAATGCATCCAAGTTTATTGTTGTCATTACTAATAAATCCATGTTTTTTGTTGTCGTTGATAAAGCATCCAAGTTTATTGTTGTCATTGTTAATGCATCCAAGTTTATTGTTGTCATTGCTAATACATCCATGTTTCTTGTTGTCATTACTAATACATCCAGGTTTATTGTTGTGATTGCTAATGCATCCATGTTTATTGTTGTCATTGCTAACATATCCATGTTTATTGTTTTCATTGCTAATGCATCCACGTTTATTGTTGTCATTGCAAACACATCCATGTTTATTGTTGTGATTGTTAATACATCCATATTTATTGTTGTCATTGCTAATACATCCATGTTCATTGTTGTCATTGCTAATACATCCATGTTTATTGTTGTCATTCCTAAAATATCCATGTTTCTTGTTGTCATTGCTAATACATCCATGGTTATTGTTGTCATTGTTATTACATCGATGTTTATTGTTGTTATTGTTAATACATCCAAGTTTATTCTTTTGATTGTTAATGCATCCAAGTTCATTGTTGTCGTGTATTAGCAATGACAACAATAAACTTGGACGATTATCAATGACAACAATAAACATGGATGTATTAGCAATGACTACACTAAGCTTCGATGTATTAGCAATGACAACAATAAACTTGCTAGTACATCCAAGTTTAGTGTTGTCATTGCTAATACATCCATGTATATTGTTGTCATTGATAATGCATCCAAATTTATTGTTGTCATTGCTAATACATCCATGTTTATTGTTGTCATTGCTAATATCTCCTTGTTTATTGTTGTCATTGCTAATACATCCATGTTTATTGTTGTCATTGCTAATACATCCATGTTTATTGTTGTCATTGTTAATACATCCAAGTTTATTCTTTTGATTGTTAATGCATCCAAGTTTATTGTTGTCATGTATTAGCAATGAGAGCAATAAACTTGGATGATTATCAATGACAACAATAAACATGGATGTATTAGCAATGACTACACTAATATTGGATGTATTAGCAATGACAACAATAAACTTGCTAGTACATCCAAGTTTATTGTTGTCATTGCTAATACATCCATGTTTATTGTTGTCATTGCTAATACATCCATGTATATTGTTGTCATTGATAATGCATCCAAATTTATTGTTTTCATTGCTAATACATCCATGTTTATTGCTAGCATTCCTAATATCTCTATGTTTATTGTTATCATTGCTCATACCTCCAAGTTTATTGTTGTTATTGCTAATGCATCCATGCTTTTGGTTGTCATTGCTAATACATCCATGTTTATTGTTTTCATTGCTAATGAATCCATGTTTATTGTTGTCATTGCTAGCACATCCATGTTTATTGTTGTGATTGTTATTACATCCATATTTATTGTTGTCATTGCTAATACATCCATGTTTATTGTTCTCATTATTAATACATCCATGTTTATTTTTGTCATTGTTAATACATCCAAGTTTATTGTTGTGATTGTTAATGAATCCAACTTTATTGTTTTCATGTATTAGCAATGACAGCAATAAACTTGGATGATTATCAATGACAACAATAAACATGGATGTATTAGCAATGACAACAATCAACTTCCTAATACATCCAAGTTTACTGTTGTCATTGCTAATACATCCATGTTTATTGTTGTCATTGATAATGCATCCAAGTTTACTGTTGTCATTGTTAATGCATCAAAGTTTATTGTTGTCATTGCTAATACATCCATGCTTATTGTTGTCATTGCTAACACATCCAATTTTATTGTTGTGATTGTTAATACATCCATGTCTATTGTTGTCATTGCTGACACATCCACCTTTATTGTTGTGATTGTTAATACATCCATGTTTATTGTTGTCATTGCTAATGCATCCAAGTTTATTGTTGTCATTGTTAATGCATCCAAGCTTATTGTTGTCATTGCTAATACATCCATGTTTATTGTTGTCATTGATAATGCATCCAAGTTTATTGTTGTCATTCTAAATGCTTCCATGTTTATTGTTGTCATTGATAATGCATCCAAGTTTATTGTTGTCATTGTTAATGCATCCAAGCTTATTGTTGTCATTGCTAATACATCCATGTTTATTGTTGTCATTGATAATGCATCCAAGTTTATTGTTGTCATTCTAAATGCTTCCATGTTTATTGTTGTCATTGATAATGCATCCAAGTTTACTGTTGTCATTGGTAATACATCCAGGTTTATTGTTGTCATTGCTAATCCATCCATGTTTATTGTTGTCATTATTAATGCATCCAAGTTTATTGTTGTCATTATTAATACATCCATCATTGTTGTTGTTATTGTTAATGCATCCAAGCTTATTGTTTGCATTGCTAATGCATCCAAGTTAATTGTTGTCATTCCTAATGCATCTAAATTTATTCTTGTCATTGCTAATACATCCAAGTTTCTTGTTGACATTGCTAATATCTCCATGTTTATTGTTGTCATTGCTAATACCTCCAAGTTTATTGTTGTGATTGCTAATGCATCCATGTTTATTGTTGTCATTGCTAATACATCCATGTTTATTGTTGTCATTGTTAATACATCGATGTTTAGTGTTGTCGTTGTTAATACATCCAAGTTTATTCTTTTGATTGTTAATGCATCCAAGTTTAATGTTGTCATTGCTAATACATCCATTTTTATTGTTGTGATTGTTAATACATCCATGTTTATTGTTGTCATTGAAAATACATCGATGTTTATTGTTTTCATTGCTAATGCATCCACGTTTATTGTTGCATTGTAACACATCCATGTTTCTTGTTGTCATTGCTAATACATCCATGTTTATTGTTGTCATTGTTAATACATCGATGTTTAGTGTTGTCATTGTTAATACGTCCAAGTTTATTCTTTTGATTGTTAACGCATCCAAGTTTATTGTTGTCATGTATTAGCAATGACAACAATAAACTTGGATGATTATCAATGACAACAATAAACATGGATGTATTAGCAATGACTACACTAAGCTTGGATGTATTAGCAATGACAACAATAAACTTGCTAGTACATCCAACTTTAGTGTTGTCATTGCTAATACATCCATGTATATTGTTGTCATTGATAATGCATCCAAATTTATTGTTGTCATTGCTAATACATCCATGTTTATTGTTGTCATTGCTAACACATCCATTTTTATTGTTGTGATTGTTAATACATGCATGTTTATTGTTGTCATTGCTAACACATCCATGTTTATTGTTGTGATTGTTAATACATCCATGTTTATTGTTGTCATTGCTAATACATCCAAGTTTGTTGTTGTCATTGTTAATACATCCAAGTTTATTGTTGCGATTGTTAATGCATCCAAGTTCATTGTTCTCATTGATAATGCATCCAAGTTTATTGTTGTCAATGATAATGGATCCAAGTTTATTGTTGTCATTACTAAAAAATCCATGTTTTTTTTTGTCGTTGATAAAGCATCCAAGTTTATTCTTGTCATTGTTAATGCATCCAAGTTTATTGTTGTCATTGCTAATACATCCATTTTTATTGTTGTGATTGTTAATGCATCGAAGTTTATTGTTGTCATTACTAATAAATCCATGTTTTTTGTTGTCGTTGATAAAGCATCCAAGTTTATTGTTGTCATTGTTAAAGCATCCAAGTTTATTGTTGTCATTGATAATGCATCCAAGTTTATTGTTGTCATTACTAATAAATCCATGTTTTTTGTTGTCGTTGATAAAGCATCCAAGTTTATTGTTGTCATTGTTAATGCATCCAAGTTTATTGTTGTCATTGCTAATACATCCATTTTTATTGTTGTGATTGTTAATACATCCATGTTTATTGTTGTCATTACTAATACATCCAGGTTTATTGTTGTGATTGCTAATGCATCCATGTTTATTGTTGTCATTGCTAACATATCCATGTTTATTGTTTTCATTGCTAATGCATCCACGTTTATTGTTGTCATTGCAAACACATCCATGTTTATTGTTGTGATTGTTAATACATCCATGTTTATTGTTGTCATTGCTAATACATCCATGTTCATTGTTGTCATTGCTAATACATCCATGTTTATTGTTGTCATTCCTAAAATATCCATGTTTCTTGTTGTCATTGCTAATACATCCATGGTTATTGTTGTCATTGTTAATACATCGATGTTTATTGTTGTTATTGTTAATACATCCAAGTTTATTCTTTTGATTGTTAATGCATCCAAGTTCATTGTTGTCGTGTATTATCAATGACAACAATAAACATGGATGTATTAGCAATGACTACACTAAGCTTGGATGTATTAGCAATGACAACAATAAACTTGCTAGTACATCCAAGTTTAGTGTTGTCATTGCTAATACATCCATGTATATTGTTGTCATTGATAATGCATCCAAATTTATTGTTGTCATTGCTAATACATCCATGTTTATTGTTGTCATTGCTAATATCTCCTTGTTTATTGTTGTCATTGCTAATACATCCATGTTTATTGTTGTCATTGTTAATACATCCAAGTTTATTCTTTTGATTGTTAATGCATCCAAGTTTATTGTTGTCATGTATTAGCAATGAGAACAATAAACTTGGATGATTATCAATGACAACAATAAACATGGATGTATTAGCAATGACTACACTAACATTGGATGTATTAGCAATGACAACAATAAACTTGCTAGTACATCCAAGTTTAGTGTTGTCATTGCTAATACATCCATGTATATTGTTGTCATTGATAATGCATCCAAATTTATTGTTTTCATTGCTAATACATCCATGTTTATTGTTAGCATTCCTAATATCTCTATGTTTATTGTTATCATTGCTCATACCTCCAAGTTTATTGTTGTTATTGCTAATGCATCCATGCTTTTGGTTGTCATTGCTAATACATCCATGTTTATTGTTTTCATTGCTAATGAATCCATGTTTATTGTTGTCATTGCTAGCACATCCATGTTTATTGTTGTGATTGTTATTACATCCATATTTATTGTTGTCATTGCTAATACATCCATGTTTATTGTTCTCATTATTAATACATCCATGTTTATTTTTGTCATTGTTAATACATCCAAGTTTATTGTTGTGATTGTTAATGAATCCAACTTTATTGTTTTCATGTATTAGCAATGACAGCAATAAACTTGGATGATTATCAATGACAACAATAAACATGGATGTATTAGCAATGACAACAATCAACTTCCTAATACATCCAAGTTTACTGTTGTCATTGCTAATACATCCATGTTTATTGTTGTCATTGATAATGCATCCAAGTTTACTGTTGTCATTGTTAATGCATCAAAGTTTATTGTTGTCATTGCTAATACATCCATGTTTATTGTTGTCATTGCTAACACATCCAATTTTATTGTTGTGATTGTTAATACATCCATGTCTATTGTTGTCATTGCTGACACATCCACCTTTATTGTTGTGATTGTTAATACATCCATGTTTATTGTTGTCATTGCTAATACATCCATCCTTTTGTTGTTATTGATAAAGCATCCAAGTGTATTGTTGTCGTTGCTAATACATCCATGTTTATTTTTGTCATTGCTAAAACATCCAAGTTTAGTGATGTCATTGCTAATACATCCATGTTTATTGTTGTCATTGATAATGCATCCAAGTTTATTGTTGTCATTGTTAATGCATCCAAGATTCTTGTTGTCATTGCTAATACATCCACGTTTCTTGTTGTCATTGCTAATACATCCATGTCTATTGTTGTTATTGATAATACATCCAAGTTTATTGTTGTCATTGTTAATACATCTATGTTTATTGTTGTCATTGATAATGCATCCAAGTTTATTGTTGTCATTGTTAATGCATCCAAGCTTATTGTTGTCATTGTTAATACATCTATGTTTATTGTTGTCATTGATAATGCAACTAAGTTTATTGTTGTCATTGATAATGCATCCAAGTTTATTGTTGTCATTGTTAATACATCTATGTTTATTGTTGTCATTGCTAATACATCCATGTTTATTGTTGTCATTGATAATGCATCCAAGTTTATTGTTGTCATTCTAAATGCTTCCATGTTTATTGTTGTCATTGATAATGCATCCAAGTTTACTGTTGTCATTGGTAATACATCCAAGTTTATTGTTGTCATTGCTAATCCATCCATGTTTATTGTTGTCATTATTAATGCATCCAAGTTTATTGTTGTCATTATTAAAACATCAATCATGGTCGTTGTTATTGTTAATGCATCCAGGCTTATTGTTGGCATTGCTAATGCATCCAAGTTAATTGTTGTCATTCCTAATGCATCTAAATTTATTCTTGTCATTGCTAATACATCCAAGTTTATTGTTGACATTGCTAATATCTCCATGTTTATTGTTGTCATTGCTAATACCTCCAAGTTTATTGTTGTGATTGCTAATGCATCCATGTTTATTGTTGTCATTGCTAATACATCCATGTTTATTGTTTTCATTCCTAATGCATCCACGTTTATTGTTGCATTGCTAACACATCCATGTTTCTTGTTGTCATTGCTAATACATCCATGTTTATTGTTGTCATTGTTAATACATCGATGTTTAGTGTTGTCATTGTTAATACATCCAAGTTTATTCTTTTGATTGTTAATGCATCCAAGTTTATTCTTGTCATGTATTAGCAATGACAACAATAAACTTGGATGATTATCAATGACAACAATAAACATGGATGTGTTAGCAATGTCTACACTAAGATTGGATGTATTAGCAATGACAACAATAAACTTGCTAGTACATCCAAGTTTAGTGTTGTCATTGCTAATACATCCATGTATATTGTTGTCATTCATAATGCATCCAAATTTATTGTTGTCATTGCCAATACATCCATGTTTATTGTTGTCATTGCTAACACATCCATTTTTATTGTTGTGATTGTTAATACATGCATGTTTATTGTTGTCATTGCTAACACATTAATGTTTATTTTTGTGATTGTTAATACATCCATGTTTATTGTTGTCATTGCTAATACATCCAAGTTTATTGTTGTCATTGTTAATACATCCAAGTTTATTGTTGCGATTGTTAATGCATCCAAGTTCATTGTTGTCATTGATAATGCATCCAAGTTTATTGTTGTCAATGATAATGGATCCAAGTTTATTGTTGTCATTACTAATAAATCCATGTTTTTTTTTTGTCGTTGATAAAGCATCCAAGTTTATTGTTGTCATTGTTAATGCATCCAAGTTTATTGTTGTCATTACTAATAAATCCATGTTTTTTGTTGTCGTTGATAAAGCATCCAAGTTTATTGTTGTCATTGTTAATGCATCCAAGTTTATTGTTGTCACTGCTAATACATCCATTTTTATTGTTGTGATTGTTAATACATCCATGTTTATTGTTGTCATTGCTAACACATCCATGTTTATTGTTTTGATTGTTAATACATCCGTGTGTATTGTTGTCATTGCTAATACATAAAAGTTTATTGTTGTCGTTGCTAATATATCCATGTTTATTGTTGTCATTGTTAATACATCCAGGTTGATTGTTGTGATTGTTAATGCATCCAAGTTTATTGTTGTCATTGATAATGCATCCCGGGTTATTGTTGTCATTGATAATGCATCCAGGTTTATTGTTCTCATTGCTAATACATCCAAGTTTATTGCTGTCATTGCTAATGCTTCCATGTTTATTGTTGTCATTTCTAATACAACCGAGTTCATTGTTTTAATTGATAATGCATCAAAGAATATTGTTGTCATTCCTAATACATTGAAGTTTATTGTTGTCATTGCTAATACATCCAAGTTTATTTTGTCATTGCTAATACATCCATGTTTATTGTTGTCATTGCTAACACATCCATTTTTATTGTTGTGATTGTTAATACATCCATGTTTATTGTTGTCATTGCTAACACATCCATGTTTATTGTTGTGATTGTTAAAACATCCATGTTTATTGTTGTCATTGCTAATACATCCAAGTTTATTGTTGTGATTGTTAATGCATCCAAGTATATTGTTGCCATTGATAATGCATCCAAGTTTATTGTTGTCATTGATAATGGATCCAAGTTTATTGTTGTCATTGCTAATACATCCATGTTTTTTGATGTCGTTGATAAAGCATCCAAGTTTATTGTTGTCATTGTTAATGCATCCAGGTTTATTGTTGTCATTGCTAATACATCCAAGTTTAGTGTTGTCATTGTTAATACATCCATGTTTATTGTTGTCATTGATAATGCATCCAGGTTTATTGTTGTCATTGCTAATACATCCAAGTTTAGTGTTGTCATTATTAATACATCCATGTTTATTTTTGTCATTGTTAATACATCCAAGTTTATTGTTGTGATTGTTAATGAATCCAACTTTATTGTTTTCATGTATTAGCAATGACAACAATAAACTTGGATGATTATCAATGACAACAATAAACATGGATGTATTAGCAATGACAACAATAAACTTCCTAATACATCCAAGTTTACTGTTGTCATTGCTAATACAGCCATATTTATTGTTGTCATTGATAATGCATCCAAGTTTACTGTTGTCATTGTTAATGCATCCAAGTTTATTGTTGTCATTGCTAATACATTTATGTTTATTGTTGTCATTGCTAACACATCCATTTTTATTGTTGTGATTGTTAATACATCCATGTTTATTGTTGTCATTGCTAATACATCCATCCTTTTGTTGTTATTGATAAAGCATCCAAGTGTATTGTTGTCGTTGCTCATACATCCATGTTTATTTTTGTCATTGCTAAAACATCCAAGTTTAGTGATGTCATTGCTAATACATCCATGTTTATTGTTGTCATTGATAATGCATCCAAGTTTATTGTTGTCATTGTTAATGCATCCAGGATTATTGTTGTCATTGCTAATACATCCAAGTTTCTTGTTGTCATTGCTAATACATCCATGTCTATTGTTGTTATTGATAATACATCCAAGTTTATTGTTGTCATTGTTAATACATCTATGTTTATTGTTGTCATTGATAATGCGTCCAAGTTTATTGTTGTCATTGTTAATGCATCCAACCTTATTGTTGTCATTGTTAATACATCTATGTTTATTGTTGTCATTGATAATGCAACTAAGTTTATTGTTGTCATTGATAATGCATCCAAGTTCATTGTTGTCATTGTTAATACATCTATGTTTATTGTTGTCATTGCTAATACATCCATGTTTATTGTTGTCATTGATAATGCATCCAAGTTTATTGTTGTCATTGTAAATGCTTCCATGTTTATTGTTGTCATTGATAATGCATCCAAGTTTACTGTTGTCATTGGTAATACATCCAAGTTTATTGTTGTCATTGCTAATCCATCCATGTTTATTGTTGTCATTATTAATGCATCCAAGTTTATTGTTGTCATTATTAATACAGCAATCATTGTCGTTGTTATTGTTAATGCATCCAAGCTTATTGTTGGCATTGCTAATGCATCCAAGTTAATTGTTGTCATTCCTAATGCATCTAAATTTATTCTTGTCATTGCTAATACATCCAAGTTTATTGTTGACATTGCTAATATCTCCATGTTTATTGTTGTCATTGCTAATACCTCCAAGTTTATTGTTGTGATTGCTAATGCATCCATGTTTATTGTTGTCATTGCTAATACATCGATGTTTATTGTTTTCATTCCTAATGCATCCACGTTTATTGTTGCATTGCTAACACATCCATGTTTCTTGTTGTCATTGCTAATACATCCATGTTTATTGTTGCCATTGTTAATACATCGATGTTTAGTGTTGTCATTGTTAATACATCCAAGTTTATTCTTTTGATTGTTAATGCATCCAAGTTTATTCTTGTCATGTATTAGCAATGACAACAATAAACTTGGATGATTATCAATGACAACAATAAACATGGATGTATTAGCAATGACTACACTAAGCTTGGATGTATTAGCAATGACAATAATAAACTTGCTAGTACATCCAAGTTTAGTGTTGTCATTGCTAATACATCCATGTATATTGTTGTCATTGATAATGCATCCAAATTTATTGTTGTCATTGCTAATACATCCATGTTTATTGTTGTCATTGCTAACACATCCATTTTTATTCTTGTGATTGTTAATACATCCATGTTTATTGTTGTCATTGCTAACACATCCATGTTTATTGTTGTGATTGTTAATACATCCATGTTTATTGTTGTCATTGCTAATACATCCAAGTTTATTGTTGTCATTGTTAATACATCCAAGTTTATTGTTGCGATTGTTAATGCATCCAAGTTCATTGTTGTCATTGATAATGCATCGAAGTTTATTGTTGTCAATGATAATGGATCCAAGTTTATTGTTGTCATTACTAATAAATCCATGTTTTTTTTGTCGTTGATAAAGCATGCAAGTTTATTGTTGTCATTGTTAATGCATCCAAGTTTATTGTTGTCATTGCTAATACATTAATTTTTATTGTTGTGATTGTTAATGCATCCAAGTTTATTATTGTCATTACTAATAAATCCATGTTTTTTGTTGTCGTTGATAAAGCATCCAAGTTTATTGTTGTAATTGTTAAAGAATCCAAGTTTATTGTTGTCATTGTTAATGCATCCAAGTTTATTGTTGTCATTACTAATAAATCCATGTTTTTTGTTGTCGTTGATAAAGCATCCAAGTTTATTGTTGTCATTGTTAATGCATCCAAGTTTATTGTTGTCATTGCTAATACATCCATTTTTAATGTTGTGATTGTTAATACATCCATGTTTATTGTTGTCATTGCTAACACATCCAATTTTATTGTTGTGATTGTTAATACATCCATGTCTATTGTTGTCATTGCTGACACATCCACCTTTATTGTTGTGATTGTTAATACATCCATGTTTATTGTTGTCATTGCTAATACATCCATCCTTTTGTTGTTATTGATAAAGCATCCAAGTGTATTGTTGTCGTTGCTAATACATCCATGTTTATTTTTGTCATTGCTAAAACATCCAAGTTTAGTGATGTCATTGCTAATACATCCATGTTTATTGTTGTCTTTGATAATGCATCCAAGTTTATTGTTGTCATTGTTAATGCATCCAAGATTATTGTTGTCATTGCTAATACATCCACGTTTCTTGTTGTCATTGCTAATACATCCATGTCTATTGTTGTTATTGATAATACATCCAAGTTTATTGTTGTCATTATTAATACATCTATGTTTATTGTTGTCATTGATAATGCATCCAAGTTTATTGTTGTCATTGTTAATGCATCCAAGCTTATTGTTGTCATTGTTAATACATCTATGTTTATTGTTGTCATTGATAATGCAGCTAAGTTTATTGTTGTCATTGATAATGCATCCAAGTTTATTGTTGTCATTGTTAATACATCTATGTTTATTGTTGTCATTGCTAATACATCCATGTTTATTGTTGTCATTGATAATGCATCCAAGTTTATTGTTGTCATTGTAAATGCTTCCATGTTTATTTTTGTCATTGATAATGCATCCAAGTTTACTGTTGTCATTGGTAATACATCCAAGTTTATTGTTGTCATTGCTAATCCATCCATGTTTATTGTTGTCATTATTAATGCATCCAAGTTTATTGTTGTCATTATTAATACATCAATCATTGTCGTTGTTATTGTTAATGCATCCAAGCTTATTGTTGGCATTGCTAATGCATCCAAGTTAATTGTTGTCATTCCTAATGCATCTAAATTTATTCTTGTCATTGCTAATACATCCAAGTTTATTGTTGACATTGCTAATTTCTCCATGTTTATTGTTGTCATTGCTAATACCTCCAAGTTTATTGTTGTGATTGCTAATGCATCCATGTTTATTGTTGTCATTGCTAATACATCGATGTTTATTGTTTTCATTCCTAATGCATCCACGTTTATTGTTGCATTGCTAACACATCCATGTTTCTTGTTGTCATTGCTAATACATCCATGTTTATTGTTGTCATTGTTAATACATCGATGTTTAGTGTTGTCATTGTTAATACATCCAAGTTTATTCTTTTGATTGTTAATGCATCCAAGTTTATTCTTGTCATGTATTAGCAATGACAACAATAAACTTGGATGATTATCAATGACAACATTAAACATGGATGTATTAGCAATGACTACACTAAGCTTGGATGTATTAGCAATGACAGCAATAAACTTGCTAGTACATCCAAGTTTAGTGTTGTCATTGCTAATACATCCATGTATATTGTTGTCATTGATAATGCATCCAAATTTATTGTTGTCATTGCTAATACATCCATGTTTATTGTTGTCATTGCTATCACATCCATTTTTATTGTTGTGATTGTTAATACATCCATGTTTATTGTTGTCATTGCTAACACATCCATGTTTATTGTTGTGATTGTTAATACATCCATGTTTATTGTTGTCATTGCTAATACATCCAAGTTTATTGTTGTCATTGTTAATACATCCAAGTTTATTGTTGCGATTGTTAGTGCATCCAAGTTCATTGTTGTCATTGATAATGCATCCAAGTTTATTGTTGTCAATGATAATGGATCCAAGTTTATTGTTGTCATTACTAATAAATCCATGTTTTTTTTTTGTCGTTGATAAAGCATGCAAGTTTATTGTTGTCATTGTTAATGCATCCAAGTTTATTGTTGTCATTGCTAATACATTAATTTTTATTGTTGTGATTGTTAATGCATCCAAGTTTATTGTTGTCATTACTAATAAATCCATGTTTTTTTTTGTCGTTGATAAAGCATCCAAGTTTATTGTTGTCATTTTTAAAGCATCCAAGTTTATTGTTGTCATTGTTAATGCATCCAAGTTTATTGTTGTCATTACTAATAAATCCATGTTTTTTGTTGTCGTTGATAAAGCATCCAAGTTTATTGTTGTCATTGTTAATGCATCCAAGTTTATTGTTGTCATTGCTAATACATCCATTTTTATTGTTGTGATTGTTAATACATCCATGTTTATTGTTGTCATCGCTAACACATCCAATTTTATTGTTGTGATTGTTAATACATCCATGTCTATTGTTGTCATTGCTGACACATCCACCTTTATTGTTGTGATTGTTAATACATCCATGTTTATTGTTGTCATTGCTAATACATCCATCCTTTTGTTGTTATTGATAAAGCATCCAAGTGTATTGTTGTCGTTGCTAATACATCCATGTTTATTTTTGTCATTGCTAAAACATCCAAGTTTAGTGATGTCATTGCTAATACATCCATGTTTATTGTTGTCATTGATAATGCATCCAAGTTTATTGTTGTCATTGTTAATGCATCCAAGATTCTTGTTGTCATTGCTAATACATCCACGTTTCTTGTTGTCATTGCTAATACATCCATGTCTATTGTTGTTATTGATAATACATCCAAGTTTATTGTTGTCATTCTTAATACATCTATGTTTATTGTTGTCATTGATAATGCATCCAAGTTTATTGTTGTCATTGTTAATGCATCCAAGCTTATTGTTGTCATTGTTAATACATCTATGTTTATTGTTGTCATTGATAATGCAACTAAGTTTATTCTTGTCATTGATAATGCATCCAAGTTTATTGTTGTCATTGTTAATACATCTATGTTTATTGTTGTCATTGCTAATACATCCATGTTTATTGTTGTCATTGATAATGCATCCAAGTTTATTGTTGTCATTGTAAATGCTTCCATGTTTATTGTTGTCATTGATAATGCATCCAAGTTTACTGTTGTCATTGGTAATACATCCAAGTTTATTGTTGTCATTGCTAATCCATCAATGTTTATTGTTGTCATTATTAATGCACCCATGTTTATTGTTGTCATTATTAAAACATCAATCATTGTCGTTGTTATTGTTAATGCATCCAAGCTTATTGTTGGCATTGCTAATGCATCCAAGTTAATTGTTGTCATTCCTAATGCATCTAAATTTATTCTTGTCATTGCTAATACATCCAAGTTTATTGTTGACATTGCTAATATCTCCATGTTTATTGTTGTCATTGCTAATACCTCCAAGTTTATTGTTGTGATTGCTAATGCATCCATGTTTATTGTTGTCATTGCTAATACATCGATGTTTATTGTCTTCATTCCTAATGCATCCACGTTTATTGTTGCATTTCTAACACATCCATGTTTCTTGTTGTCATTGCTAATACATCCATGTTTATTGTTGTCATTGTTAATACATCGATGTTTAGTGTTGTCATTGTTAATACATCCAAGTTTATTCTTTTGATTGTTAATGCATCCAAGTTTATTCTTGTCATGTATTAGCAATGACAACAATAAACTTGGATGATTATCAATGACAACAATAAACATGGATGTGTTAGCAATGACTACACTAAGATTGGATGTATTAGCAATGACAACAATAAACTTGCTAGTACATCCAAGTTTAGTGTTGTCATTGCTAATACATCCATGTATATTGTTGTCATTGATAATGCATCCAAATTTATTGTTGTCATTGCTAATACATCCATGTTTATTGTTGTCATTGCTAACACATCCATTTTTGTTGTTGTGATTGTTAATACATGCATGTTTATTGTTGTCATTGCTAACACATTAATGTTTATTGTTGTGATTGTTAATACATCCATGTTTATTGTTGTCATTGCTAATACATCCAAGTTTATTGTTGTCATTGTTAATACATCCAAGTTTATTGTTGCGATTGTTAATGCATCCAAGTTCATTGTTGTCATTGATAATGCATCCAAGTTTATTGTTGTCAATGATAATGGATCCAAGTTTATTGTTGTCATTACTAATAAATCCATGTTTTTTTTTTGTCGTTGATAAAGCATGCAAGTTTATTGATGTCATTGTTAATGCATCCAAGTTTATTGTTGTCATTGCTAATACATCCATTTTTATTGTTGTGATTGTTTATTCATCCAAGTTTATTGTTGTCATTACCAATAAATCCATCTTTTTTGTTGTCGTTGATAAAGCATCCAAGTTTATTGTTGTCATTGTTAAAGCATCCAAGTTTATTGTTGTCATTGTTATTGCATCCAAGTTTATTGTTGTCATTACTAATAAATCCATGTTTTTTGTTGTCGTTGATAAAGCATCCAAGTTTATTGTTGTCATTGTTAATGCATCCAAGTATATTGTTGCCATTGATAATGCATCCAAGTTTATTGTTGTCATTGATAATGGATCCAAGTTTATTGTTGTCATTGCTAATACATCCATGTTTTTTGATGTCGTTGATAAAGCATCCAAGTTTATTGTTGTCATTGTTAATGCATCCAGGTTTATTGTTGTCATTGCTAATACATCCAAGTTTAGTGTTGTCATTGTTAATACATCCATGTTTATTGTTGTCATTGATAATGCATCCAGGTTTATTGTTGTCATTGCTAATACATCCAAGTTTAGTGTTGTCATTATTAATACATCCATGTTTATTTTTGTCATTGTTAATACATCCAAGTTTATTGTTGTGATTGTTAATGAATCCAACTTTATTGTTTTCATGTATTAGCAATGACAACAATAAACTTGGATGATTATCAATGACAACAATAAACATGGATGTATTAGCAATGACAACAATAAACTTCCTAATACATCTAAGTTTACTGTTGTCATTGCTAATACATCCATGTTTATTGTTGTCATTGATAATGCATCCAAGTTTACTGTTGTCATTGTTAATGCATCCAAGTTTATTGTTGTCATTGCTAATACATCCATTTTTATTGTTGTGATTGTTTATTCATCCAAGTTTATTGTTGTCATTACTAGTAAATCCATGTTTTTTGTTGTCGTTGATAAAGCATCCAAGTTTATTGTTGTCATTGTTAAAGCATCCAAGTTTATTGTTGTCATTGTTAATGCATCCAAGTTTATTGTTGTCATTACTAATAAATCCATGTTTTTTGTTGTCGTTGATAAAGCATCCAAGTTTATTGTTGTCATTGTTAATGCATCCAAGTTTATTGTTGTCACTGCTAATACATCCATTTTTATTGTTGTGATTGTTAATACATCCATGTTTATTGTTGTCATTGCCAACACATCCATGTTTATTGTTTTGATTGTTAATACATCCGTGTGTATTGTTGTCATTGCTAATACATAAAAGTTTATTGTTGTCGTTGCTAATATATCCATGTTTATTGTTGTCATTGTTAATACATCCAGGTTGATTGTTGTGATTGTTAATGCATCCAAGTTTATTGTTGTCATTGATAATGCATCCCGGTTTATTGTTGTCATTGATAATGCATCCAGGTTTATTGTTCTCATTGCTAATACATCCATGTTTATTGCTGTCATTGCTAATGCTTCCATGTTTATTGTTGTCATTTCTAATACAACCGAGTTCATTGTTTTAATTGATAATGCATCAAAGAATATTGTTGTCATTCCTAATACATTGAAGTTTATTGTTGTCATTGCTAATACATCCAAGTTTATTTTGTCATTGCTAATACATCCATGTTTATTGTTGTCATTGCTAACACATCCATTTTTATTGTTGTGATTGTTAAAACATCCATGTTTATTGTTGTCATTGCTAACACATCTATGTTTATTGTTGTGATTGTTAAAACATCCATGTTTATTGTTGTCATTGCTAATACATCCAAGTTTATTGTTGTGATTGTTAATGCATCCAAGTATATTGTTGCCATTGATAATGCATCCAAGTCTATTGTTGTCATTGATAATGGATCCAAGTTTATTGTTGTCATTGCTAATACATCCATGTTTTTTGATGTCCTTGATAAAGCATCCAAGTTTATTGTTGTCATTGTTAATGCATCCAGGTTTATTGTTGTCATTTCTAATACATCCAAGTTTAGTGTTGTCATTGTTAATACATCCATGTTTATTGTTGACATTGATAATGCATCCAGGTTTATTGTTGTCATTGCTAATACATCCAAGTTTAGTGTTGTCATTATTAATACATCCATGTTTATTTTTGTCATTGTTAATACATCCAAGTTTATTGTTGTGATTGTTAATGAATCCAACTTTATTGTTTTCATGTATTAGCAATGACAACAATAAACTTGGATGATTATCAATGACAACAATAAACATGGATGTATTAGCAATGACAACAATAAACCTCCTAATACATCCAAGTTTGCTGTTGTCATTGCTAATACATCCATGTTTCTTGTTGTCATTGATAATGCATCCAAGTTTACTGTTGTCATTGTTAATGCATCCAAGTTTATTGTTGTCATTGCTAATACATTTATGTTTATTGTTGTCATTGCTAACACATCCATTTTTATTGTTGTGATTGTTAATACATCAATGTCTATTGTTGTCATTGCTGACACATCCACCTTTATTGTTGTGATTGTTAATACATCCATGTTTATTGTTGTCATTGCTAATACATCCATCCTTTTGTTGTTATTGATAAAGCATCCAAGTGTATTGTTGTCGTTGCTCATACATCCATGTTTATTTTTGTCATTGCTAAAACATCCAAGTTTAGTGATGTCATTGCTAATACATCCATGTTTATTGTTGTCATTGATAATGCATCCAAGTTTATTGTTGTCATTGTTAATGCATCCAGGATTATTGTTGTCATTGCTAATACATCCAAGTTTCTTGTTGTCATTGCTAATACATCCATGTCTATTGTTGTTATTGATAATACATCCAAGTTTATTGTTGTCATTGTTAATACATCTATGTTTATTGTTGTCATTGATAATGCTTCCAAGTTTATTGTTGTCATTGTTAATGCATCCAACCTTATTGTTGTCATTGTTAATACATCTATGTTTATTGTTGTCATTGATCATGCAACTAAGTTTATTGTTGTCATTGATAATGCATCCAAGTTTATTGTTGTCATTGTTAATACATCTATGTTTATTGTTGTCATTGCTAATACATCCATGTTTATTGTTGTCATTGATAATGCATCCAAGTTTATTGTTGTCATTGTAAATGCTTCCATGTTTATTGTTTTCATTGATAATGCATCCAAGTTTACTGTTGTAATTGGTAATACATCCAAGTTTATTGTTGTCATTTCTAATCCATCCATGTTTATTGTTGTCATTATTAATGCATCCAAGTTTATTGTTGTCATTATTAATACATCAATCATTGTCGTTGTTATTGTTAATGCATCCAAGCTTATTGTTGGCATTCCTAATGCATCCAAGTTAATTGTTGTCATTCCTAATGCATCTAAATTTATTCTTGTCATTGCTAATACATCCAAGTTTATTGTTGACATTGCTAATATCTCCATGTTTATTGTTGTCATTGCTAATACCTCCAAGTTTATTGTTGTGATTGCTAATGCATCCATGTTTATTGTTGTCATTGCTAATACATCGATGTTTATTGTTTTCATTCCTAATGCATCCACGTTTATTGTTGCATTGCTAACACATCCATGTTTCTTGTTGTCATTGCTAATACATCCATGTTTATTGTTGTCATTGTTAATACATCGATGTTTAGTGTTGTCATTGTTAATACATCCAAGTTTATTCTTTTGATTGTTAATGCATCCAAGTTTATTCTTGTCATGTATTAGCAATGACAACAATAAACTTGGATGATTATCATGACAACAATAAACATGGATGTATTAGCAATGACTACACTAAGCTTGGATGTATTAGCAATGACAACAATAAACTTGCTAGTACATCCAAGTTTAGTGTTGTCATTGCTAATACATCCATGTATATTGTTGTCATTGATGATGCATCCAAATTTATTGTTGTCATTGCTAATACATCCATGTTTATTGTTGTCATTGCTAACACATCCATTTTAATTCTTGTGATTGTTAATACATCCATGTTTATTGTTGTCATTGCTAACACATCCATGTTTATTGTTGTGATTGTTAATACATCCATGTTTATTGTTGTCATTGCTAATACATCCAAGTTTATTGTTGTCATTGTTAATACATCCAACTTTATTGTTGCGATTGTTAATGCATCCAAGTTCATTGTTGTCATTGATAATGCATCCAAGTTTATTGTTGTCAATGATAATGCATCCAAGTTTATTGTTGTCATTACTAATAAATCCATGTTTTTTTTTTGTCGTTGATAAAGCATGCAAGTTTATTGTTGTCATTGTTAATGCATCCAAGTTTATTGTTGTCATTGCTAATACATTAATTTTTATTGTTGTGATTGTTAATGCATCCAAGTTTATTGTTGTCATTACTAATAAATCCATGTTTTTTGTTGTCGTTGATAAAGCATCCAAGTTTATTGTTGTCATTGTTAAAGAATCCAAGTTTATTGTTGTCATTGTTAATGCATCCAAGTTTATTGTTGTCATTACTAATAAATCCATGTTTTTTGTTGTCGTTGATAAAGCATCCAAGTTTATTGTTGTCATTGTTAATACATCCAAGTTTATTGTTGTCATTGCTAATACATCCATTTTTATAGTTGTGATTGTTAATACATCCATGTTTATTGTTGTCATTGCTAACACATCCAATTTTATTGTTGTGATTGTTAATACATCCATGTCTATTGTTGTCATTGCTGACACATCCACCTTTATTGTTGTGATTGTTAATACATCCATGTTTATTGTTGTCATTGCTAATACATCCATCCTTTTGTTGTTATTGATAAAGCATCCAAGTGTATTGTTGTCGTTGCTAATACATCCATGTTTATTTTTGTCATTGCTAAAACATCCAAGTTTAGTGATGTCATTGCTAATACATCCATGTTTATTGTTGTCTTTGATAATGCATCCAAGCTTATTGTTGTCATTCTTAATGCATCCAAGATTATTGTTGTCATTGCTAATACATCCACGTTTCTTGTTGTCATTGCTAATACATCCATGTCTATTGTTGTTATTGATAATACATCCAAGTTTATTGTTGTCATTGTTAATACATCTATGTTTATTGTTGTCATTGATAATGCATCCAAGTTTATTGTTGTCATTGTTAATGCATCCAAGCTTATTGTTGTCATTGTTAATACATCTATGTTTATTGTTGTCATTGATAATGCAACTAAGTTTATTGTTGTCATTGATAATGCATCCAAGTTTATTGTTGTCATTGTTAATACATCTATGTTTATTGTTGTCATTGCTAATACATCCATGTTTATTGTTGTCATTGATAATGCATCCAAGTTTATTTTTGTCATTGTAAATGCTTCCATGTTTATTGTTGTCATTGATAATGCATCCAAGTTTATTGTTGTCATTGCTAATACATTAATTTTTATTGTTGTGATTGTTAATGCATCCAAGTTTATTGTTGTCATTACTAATAAATCCATGTTTTTTGTTGTCGTTGATAAAGCATCCAAGTTTATTGTTGTCATTGTTAAAGAATCCAAGTTTATTGTTGTCATTGTTAATGCATCCAAGTTTATTGTTGTCATTACTAATAAATCCATGTTTTTTGTTGTCGTTGATAAAGCATCCAAGTTTATTGTTGTCATTGTTAATGCATCCAAGTTTATTGTTGTCATTGCTAATACATCCATTTTTATTGTTGTGATTGTTAATACATCCATGTTTATTGTTGTCATTGCTAACACATCCAATTTTATTGTTGTGATTGTTAATACATCCATGTCTATTGTTGTCATTGCTGACACATCCACCTTTATTGTTGTGATTGTTAATACATCCATGTTTATTGTTGTCATTGCTAATACATCCATCCTTTTGTTGTTATTGATAAAGCATCCAAGTGTATTGTTGTCGTTGCTAATACATCCATGTTTATTTTTGTCATTGCTAAAACATCCAAGTTTAGTGATGTCATTGCTAATACATCCATGTTTATTGTTGTCTTTGATAATGCATCCAAGTTTATTGTTGTCATTCTTAATGCATCCAAGATTATTGTTGTCATTGCTAATACATCCACGTTTCTTGTTGTCATTGCTAATACATCCATGTCTATTGTTGTTATTGATAATACATCCAAGTTTATTGTTGTCATTGTTAATACATCTATGTTTATTGTTGTCATTGATAATGCATCCAAGTTTATTGTTGTCATTGTTAATGCATCCAAGCTTATTGTTGTCATTGTTAATACATCTATGTTTATTGTTGTCATTGATAATGCAACTAAGTTTATTGTTGTCATTGATAATGCATCCAAGTTTATTGTTGTCATTGTTAATACATCTATGTTTATTGTTGTCATTGCTAATACATCCATGTTTATTGTTGTCATTGATAATGCATCCAAGTTTATTGTTGTCATTGTAAATGCTTCCATGTTTATTGTTGTCATTGATAATGCATCCAAGTTTACTGTTGTCATTGGTAATACATCCAAGTTTATTGTTGTCATTGCTAATCCATCCATGTTTATTGTTGTCATTATTAATGCATCCAAGTTTATTGTTCTCATTATTAATACATCAATCATTGTCGTTGTTATTGTTAATGCATCCAAGCTTATTGTTGGCATTGCTAATGCATCCAAGTTAATTGTTGTCATTCCTAATGCATCTAAATTTATTCTTGTCATTGCTAATACATCCAAGTTTATTGTTGACATTGCTAATATCTCCATGTTTATTGTTGCATTGCTAATACCTCCAAGTTTATTGTTGTGATTGCTAATGCATCCATGTTTATTGTTGTCATTGCTAATACATCGATGTTTATTGTTTTCATTCCTAATGCATCCACGTTTATTGTTGCATTGCTAACACCTCCATGTTTCTTGTTGTCATTGCTAATACATCCATGTTTATTGTTGTCATTGTTAATACATCGATGTTTAGTGTTGTCATTGTTAATACATCCAAGTTTATTCTTTTGATTGTTAATGCATTCAAGTTTATTCTTGTCATGTATTAGCAATGACAACAATAAACTTGGGTGATTATCAATGACAACAATAAACATGGATGTATTAGCAATGACTACACTAAGCTTGGATGCATTAGCAATGACAGCAATAAACTTGCTAGTACATCCAAGTTTAGTGTTGTCATTGCTAATACATCCATGTATATTGTTGTCATTGATAATGCATCCAAATTTATTGTTGTCATTGCTAATACATCCATGTTTATTGTTGTCATTGCTAACACATCCATTTTTATTCTTGTGATTGTTAATACATCCATGTTTATTGTTGTCATTGCTAACACATCCATGTTTATTGTTGTGATTGTTAATACATCCATGTTTATTGTTGTCATTGCTAATACATCCAAGTTTATTGTTGTCATTGTTAATACATCCAAGTTTATTGTTGCGATTGTTAATGCATCCAAGTTCATTGTTGTCATTGATAATGCATCCAAGTTTATTGTTGTCAATGATAATGGATCCAAGTTTATTGTTGTCATTACTAATAAATCCATGTTTTTTTTTTGTCGTTGATAAAGCATGCAAGTTTATTGTTGACATTGTTAATGCATCCAGGTTTATTGTTGTCATTGCTAATACATTAATTTTTATTGTTGTGATTGTTAATGCATCCAAGTTTATTGTTGTCATTACTAATAAATCCATGTTTTTTGTTGTCGTTGATAAAGCATCCAAGTTTATTGTTGTCATTGTTAAAGCATCCAAGTTTATTGTTGTCATTGTTAATGCATCCAAGTTTATTGTTGTCATTACTAATAAATCCATGTTTTTTGTTGTCGTTGATAAAGCATCCAAGTTTATTGTTGTCATTGTTAATGCATCCAAGTTTATTGTTGTCATTGCTAATACATCCATTTTTATTGTTGTGATTGTTAATACATGCATGTTTATTGTTGTCATCGCTAACACATCCAATTTTATTGTTGTGATTGTTAATACATCCATGTCTATTGTTGTCATTGCTGACACATCCACCTTTATTGTTGTGATTGTTAATACATCCATGTTTATTGTTGTCATTGCTAATACATCCATCCTTTTGTTGTTATTGATAAAGCATCCAAGTGTATTGTTGTCGTTGCTAATACATCCATGTTTATTTTTGTCATTGCTAAAACATCCAAGTTTAGTGATGTCATTGCTAATACATCCATGTTTATTGTTGTCATTGATAATGCATCCAAGTTTATTGTTGTCATTGTTAATGCATCCAAGATTCTTGTTGTCATTGCTAATACATCCACGTTTCTTGTTGTCATTGCTAATACATCCATGTCTATTGTTGTTATTGATAATACATCCAAGTTTATTGTTGTCATTGTTAATACATCTATGTTTATTGTTGTCATTGATAATGCATCCAAGTTTATTGTTGTCATTGTTAATGCATCCAAGCTTATTGTTGTCATTGTTAATACATCTATGTTTATTGTTGTCATTGATAATGCAACTAAGTTTATTGTTGTCATTGATAATGCATCCAAGTTTATTGTTGTCATTGTTAATACATCTATGTTTATTGTTGTCATTGCTAATACATCCATGTTTATTGTTGTCATTGATAATGAATCCAAGTTTATTGTTGTCATTGTAAATGCTTCCATGTTTATTGTTGTCATTGATAATGCATCCAAGTTTACTGTTGTCATTGGTAATACATCCAAGCTTATTGTTGTCATTGCTAATCCATCCATGTTTATTGTTGTCATTATTAATGCACCCAAGTTTATTGTTGTCATTATTAAAACATCAATCATTGTCGTTGTTATTGTTAATGCATCCAAGCTTATTGTTGGCATTGCTAATGCATCCAAGTTAATTGTTGTCATTCCTAATGCATCTAAATTTATTCTTGTCATTGCTAATACATCCAAGTTTATTGTTGACATTGCTAATATCTCCATGTTTATTGTTGTCATTGCTAATACCTCCAAGTTTATTGTTGTGATTGCTAATGCATCCATGTTTATTGTTGTCATTGCTAATACATCGATGTTTATTGTCTTCGTTCCTAATGCATCCACGTTTATTGTAGCATTGCTAACACATCCATGTTTCTTGTTGTCATTGCTAATACATCCATGTTTATTGTTGTCATTGTTAATACATCCAAGTTTATTGGTATGATTGTTAATGCATCCATGTTTATTGTTGTCATTCCTAATACATCCATGTTTATTGTTGTCATTGTTAATACATTAAATTTTATTGGTGTGATTGTTAATGCATCCAAGTTTATTGTTGTCATTGATAATGAATCCAAGTTTAATGTTGTCATTGATAATGCATCAAAGTTTATTGTTGTCGTTGCTAATACATCCATGTTTATTGTTGTCATTGATAAAGCATCCAACTTTATTGTTGTCTTTGTTAATGCATCCAAGTTTATTGTTGTCATGCATTAGCAATGACAAGAATAAACTTGGATGATTATCAATGACAACAATAGACATGGATTATTAGCAATGACAACAATAAACTTGCTAATACATCCAAGTTTAGTGTTGTCATTGCTAATACATCCATGTTTATTGTTGTCATTAATACTGCATCCAGGTTTACTGTTGTCATTGTTAATACATCCAAGTTTATTGTTGTCATTGCTAATACATCCATGTTTATTGTTGTCATTGCTAACACATCCATTTTTATTGTTGTGATTGTTAATACATCCATGTTTATTGTTGTCATTGCTAACACATCCATCTTTATTGTTGTGATTGTTAATACATCCATGTTTATTGTTGTCATTGCTAATACATCCATCCTTTTGCTGTCATTGATAAGGCATCCAAGTTTATTGTTGTCGTTGCTAATACATCCATGTATATTTTTCTCATTGCTAATACATCCAGGTTTATTGTTGTGATTGCTAATGCATCCATGTTTATTGTTGTCATTGCAAACACATCCATGTTTATTGTTGTGATTGTTAATACATCCATGTTTATTGTTGTCATTGCTAATACATCCATGTTCATTGTTGTCATTGCTAATACATCCATGTTTATTATTGTCATTCCTAAAATATCCATGTTTCTTGTTGTCATTGCTAATACATCCATGTTTATTGTTGTCATTGTTAATACATCGATCTTTATTGTTGTTATTGTTAATACATCCAAGTTTATTCTTTTGATTATTAATGCATCCAAGTTCATTGTTGTCATGTATTAGCAATGACAACAATAAACTTGGATGATTATCAATGACAACAATAAACATGGATGTATTAGCAATGACTACACTAAGCTTGGATGTATTAGCAATGACAACAATAAACTTGCTAGTACATCCAAGTTTAGTGTTGTCATTGCTAATACATCCATGTATATTGTTGTCATTGATAATGCATCCCAATTTATTGTTGTCATTGCTAATACATCCATGTTTATTCTTGTCATTGCTAATATCTCCTTGTTTATTGTTGTCGTTGCTAATACATCCATGTTTATTGTTGTCATTGCTAATACATCCATGTTTATTGTTGTCATTGTTAATACATCCAAGTTTACTCTTTTGAATGTTAATGCATCCAAGTTTATTGTTGTCATGTATTAGCAATGAGAACAATAAACTTGGATGATTATCAATGACAACAATAAACATAAATGTAATAGCAATGACTACACTAAGCTTGGATGTATTAGCAATGACAACAATAAACTTGCTAGTACATCCAAGTTTAGTGTTGTCATTGCTAATACACCCATGTATATTGTTGTCATTGATAATGCATCCAAATTTATTGTTTTCATTGCTAATACATCCATGTTTATTGTTGGCATTCCTAATATCTCTATGTTTATTGTTATCATTGCTCATACCTCCAAGTTTATTGTTGTTATTGCCAATGCATCCATGCTTTTGGTTGTCATTGCTAATACATCCATGTTTATTGTTTTCATTGCTAATGAATCCATGTTTATTGTTGTCATTGCTAGCACATCCATGTTTATTGTTGTGATTGTTATTACATCCATATTTATTGTTGTCATTGCTAATACATCCATGTTTATTGTTCTCATTATTAATACATCCATGTTTATTTTTGTCATTGTTAATACATCCAAGTTTATTGTTGTGATTGTTAATGAATCCAACTTTATTGTTTTCATGTATTAGCAATGACAACAATAAACTTCGATGATTATCAATGACAACAATGAACATGGATGTATTAGCAATGACAACAATAAACTTCCTAATACATCCAAGTTTACTGTTGTCATTGCTAATACATCCATGTTTATTGTTGTCATTGATAATGCATCCAAGTTTACTGTTGTCATTGTTAATGCATCCAAGTTTATTGTTGTCATTGCTAATACATCCATGTTTATTGTTGTCATTGCTAACACATCCATTTTTATTGTTGTGATTGTTAATACATCCATGTCTATTGTTGTCATTGCTGACACATCCACCTTTATTGCTGTGATTGTTAATACATCCATGTTTATTGTTGTCATTGCTACTACATCCATCCTTTTGTTGTTGTTGATAAAGCATCCAAGTGTATTGTTGTCGTTGCTAATACATCCATGTTTATTTTTGTCATTGCTAAAACATCCAAGTTTAGTGATGTCATTGCTAATACATCCATGTTTATTGTTGTCATTGATAATGCATCCAAGTTTATTGTTGTCATTGTTAATGCATCCAAGATTATTGTTGTCATTGCTAATACATCCAAGTTTCTTGTTGTCATTCCTAATACATCCATGTCTCTTGTTGTTATTGATAATGCATCCAAGTTTATTGTTGTCATTCTTAATACATCTATGTTTATTGTTGTCATTGATAATGCATCCAAGTTTATTGTTGTCATTGTTAATGCATCCAAGCTTATTGTTGTCATTGTTAACACATCTATGTTTATTGTTGTCATTGATAATGCAACTAAGTTTATTGTTGTCATTGATAATGCATCCAAGTTTATTGTTGTCATTGTTAATACATCTATGTTTATTGTTGTCATTGCTAATACATCCATGTTTATTGTTGTCATTGATAATGCATCCAAGTTTATTGTTGTCATTGTAAATGCTTCCATGTTTATTGTTGTCATTATTAATGCATCCAAGTTTATTGTTGTCATTATTAATACATCAATCATTGTTGTTGTTATTGTTAATGCATCCAAACTTATTTTTGGCATTGCTAATGCATCCAAGTTAATTGTTGTCATTCCTAATGCATCTAAATTTATTCTTGTCATTGCTAATACATCCAAGTTTATTGTTGACATTGCTAATATCTCCATGTTTTTTGTTGTCATTGCTAATACCTCCAACTTTATTGTTGTGATTGCTAATGCATCCATGTTTATTGTTGTCATTGCTAATACATCGATGTTTATTGTTTTCATTCCTAATGCATCCACGTTTATTGTTGCATTGTTAACACGTCCATGTTTCTTGTTGTCATTGCTAATACATCCATGTTTATTGTTGTCATTGTTAATACATCGATGTTTATTGTTGTCATTGTTAATACATCCAAGTTTACTCCTTTGAATGTTAATGCATCCAAGTTTATTCTTGTCATGTATTAGCAATGACAACAATAAACTTGGATGATTATCAATGACAACAATAAACATGGATGTATTAGCAATGACTACACTAAGCTTGGATGTATTAGCAATGACAACAATAAACTTGCTAGTACATCCAAGTTTAGTGTTGTCATTGCTAATACATCATTGTATATTGTTGTCATTGATAATGCATCCAAATTTATTGTTGTCATTGCTAATACATCCATGTATATTGCTGTCATTGCTAACACATCCATTTTTATTGTTGTGATTGTTAATACATCCATGTTTATTGTTGTCACTGCTAACACATCCATGTTTATTGTTGTGATTGTTAATACATCCATGTTTATTGTTGTCATTGCTAATATATCCAAGTTTATTGTTGTCATTGTTAATACATCCAAGTTTATTGTTGCGATTGTTAATGCATCCAAGTTCATTGTTGTCATTGATAATGCATCCAAGTTTGTTGTTGTCAATGATAATGGATCCAAGTTTATTGTTGTCATTACTAATAAATCCATGTTTTTTGTTGTCGTTGATAAAGCATCCAAGTTTATTGTTGTCATTGTTAATGCATCCAAGTTTATTGTTGTCATTGCTAATACATCCATTTTTATTGTTGTGATTGTTAATACATCCATGTCTATTGTTGTCATTGGTAACACATCCATGTTTATTGTTGTGATTGTTAATACATCCGTGTGTATTGTTGTCATTGCTAATACATAAAAGTTTATTGTTGTCGTTGCTAATATATCCATGTTTATTGTTGTCATTGTTAATACATCCAAGTTGATTGTTGTGATTGTTAATGCATTCACGTTTATTGTTGTCATTGCTAATACATACATGTTTCTTGTTGTCATTGATAATGCATCCAAGTTTATTGTTGTCATAGAAAATGCATCCACGTTTATTGTTGTCATTGATAACGCATAAAAGTTTATTGTTGTCATTGTTAATGCATCCAAGTTTTTTGTTGTCATTGCTAATCCATCCATGTTTATTGTTGTCATTATTAATGCATCCAAGTTTATTGTTGTCATTGTTAATACATCCATCTTTGTTGTTGTCATTGTTAATGCATCCAAGCTTATTGTTGGCATTGCTAATGCATCCAAGTTTATTGTTGTCATTGTTAATGCATCTAAATTTATTATTGTCATTGCTAATACATCCAAGTTTATTGTTGTCATTGCTAATACCTCCAAGTTTATTGTTGTGATTGCTAATGCATCCATGTTTATTGTTCTCAATGCTAATACATCCATGTTTATTGTTTTCATTGCTAATGCATCCATGTTTATTGTTGTCGTTGCTAACACATCCATGTTTATTGTTGTGATTGTTAATACATCCATGTTTATTGTTGTCATTGCTAATACATCCATGTTTATTGTTGTCATTGCTAATACATCCAAGTTTATTGTTGTCATTGCTAAAACATCCAAGTTTATTGTTGTCATTGCTAATACATCCATGTTTATTGTTGTCATTGTTAATACATCCATGTTTATTGTTCTCATTGTTAATACATCCAAGTTTATTGTTGTGATTGTTAATGCATCCAAGTTTATTGATGTCATGTATTAGCAATGACAACAATAAATTTGGATGATTATTAATGACAACAATAAACATGGATGTATTGACAATGACAACACTAAACTTGGATGTATTAGCAATGACAACAACAAACTTGCTAATACATCGAAGTTTACTGTTGTCATTGCTAATGCATCCATGTTTATTGTTGTCATTGATAATGCATCCAGGTTTATTGTTGTCATTGTTAATGCATCCAACTTTATTGTTGTCATTGCTAATACATCCATGTTTATTGTTGTCATCGCTAACACAACCATTTTTAATGTTGCGATTGTTCATACATCCATGTTTATTGTTGTCATTGCTAAGACATCCATGTTTATTGTTGTGATTGTTAATACATCCATTTTATTGTTGTCATTGTCAATACATCCAAGTTTATTGTTGTCATTCCTAATACATCCATGTTTATTGTTGTTTTTGTTAATACATCCAAGTTTATTGGTGTGATTGTTAATGCATCCAAGTTTATTGTTGTCATTGATAATGAATCCAAGTTTAATGTTGTCATTGATAATGCATCAAAGTTTATTGTTGTCATTGCTAATACATCCATGTTTATTGTTGTCATTGATAAAGCATCCAACTTTATTCTTGTCTTTGTTAATGCATCCAAGTTTATTGTTGTCATTGCTAATACATCCAAGTTTAGTGTTGTCATTGCTAATACATCCATGTTAATTGTTGTCATTGATAATGCATCCAAGTTTATTGTTGTCATTGGTAATGCATCCAAGTTTATTGTTGTCATTGCTAATCCATCCATGTTTATTGTTGTCATTATTAATGCATCCAAGTTTATTGTTGTCATTATTAATACATCCATTTTTGTTGTTGTTACTGTTAATACATCCAAGCTTATTGTTGGCATTCCTAATATCTCTATGTTTATTGTTATCATTGCTCATACCTCCAAGTTTATTGTTGTTATTGCTAATGCATCCATGTTTTTGGTTGTCATTGCTAATACATCCATGTTTATTGTTTTCATTGCTAATGAATCCATGTTTCTTGTTGTCATTGCTAATACATCCGTGTTTATTGTTTTCATTGCTAATGCATCCATGTTTGTTGTTGTCATTGCTAATACATCCATGTTTATTGTTGTCATTGCTAACACAACCATTTTTAATGTTGCGATTGTTCATACATCCATGTTTATTGTTGTCATTGCTAACACATCCATGTTTATTGTTGTGATTGTTAATACATCCATGTTTATTGATGTCATTGCTAATACATCCATGTTTATTGTTGTCATTGTTAATACATCCATGTTTATTGTTGTCATTGTTAATACATCCAAGTTTATTGTTGTGATTGTTAATGCATCCAAGTTTATTGTTGTCATGCATTAGCAATGACAAGAATAAACTTGGATGATTATCAATAACAACAATAAACATGGATGTGTTAGCAATGACAACAATAAACTTGATAATACATCCAAGTTTAGTGTTGTCATTGCTAATACATCCATGTTTATTGTTGTGATTGTTAATACATCCATGTTTACTGTTGTCATTGCTAATACATCCATGTTTATTGTTGTAATTGCTAATACATCCATGTTTATTGTTGTCATTGCTAACACAACCATTTTTAATGTTGCGATTGTTCATACATCCATGTTTATTGTTGTCATTGCTAACACATCCATGTTTATTGTTGTGATTGTTAATACATCCATGTTTATTGATGTCATTGCTAATACATCCATGTTTATTGTTGTCATTGTTAATACATCCATGTTTATTGTTGTCATTGTTAATACATCCAAGTTTATTGTTGTGATTGTTAATGCATCCAAGTTTATTGTTGTCATGCATTAGCAATGACAAGAATAAACTTGGATGATTATCAATAACAACAATAAACATGGATGTGTTAGCAATGACAACAATAAACTTGATAATACATCCAAGTTTAGTGTTGTCATTGCTAATACATCCATGTTTATTGTTGTCATTAATACTGCATCCAAGTTTACTGTTGTCATTGTTAATGCATCCAAGTTTATTGTTGTCATTGCTAATACATCCATGTTTATTGTTGTCATTGCTAACACATCCATTTTTATTGTTGTGATTGTTAATACATCTATGTTTATTGTTGTCATTGCTAACACATCCATCTTTATTGTTGTGATTGTTAATACATCCATGTTTATTGTTGTCATTGCTAATACATCCATCCTTTTGCTGTCATTGATAAGGCATCCAAGTTTATTGTTGTCGTTGCTAATACATCCATGTATATTTTTGTCATTGCTAATACATCCAGGTTTATTGTTGTGATTCCTAATGCATCCATGTTTATTGTTCTCATTGCTAATACATCCATGTTTATTGTTTTCATTGCTAATGCATCCACGTTTATTGTTGTCATTGCAAACACATCCATGTTTATTGTTGTGATTGTTAATACGTCCATGTTTATTGTTGTCATTGCTAATACATCCATGTTCATTGTTGTCATTGCTAATACATCCATGTTTATTGTTGTCATTCCTAAAATATCCATGTTTCTTGTTGTCATTGCTAATACATCCATGTTTATTGTTGTCATTGTTAATACATCGATGTTTATTGTTGTTATTGTTAATACATCCAAGTTTATTCTTTTGATTGTTAATGCATCCAGGTTCATTGTTGTCATGTATTAGCAATGACAACAGTAAACTTGGATGATTATCAATGACAACAATAAACATGGATGTATTAGCAATGACTACACTAAGCTTGGATGTATTAGCAATGACAACAATAAACTTGCTAGTACATCCAAGTTTAGTGTAGTCATTGCTAATACATCCATGTATATTGTTGTCATTGATAATGCATCCAAACTTATTGTTGTCATTGCTAATACATCCATGTTTATTGTTGTCATTGCTAATATCTCCTTGTTTATTGTTGTCATTGCTAATACATCCATGTTTATTGTTGTCATTGCTAATACATCCATGTTTATTGTTGTCATTGTTAATACATCCAAGTCTATTCTTTTGATTGTTAATGCATCCAAGTTTATTGTTGTCTTGTATTAGCAATGAGAACAATAAACTTGGATGATTATCAATGACAACAATAAACATGGATGTATTAGCAATGACTACACTAAGCTTGGATGTATTAGCAATGACAACAATGAACTTGCTAGTACATCCAAGTTTAGTGTTGTCATTGCTAATACATCCATGTATATTGTTGTCATTGATAATGCATCCAAATTTATTGTTTTCATTGCTAATACATCCATGTTTATTGTTGGCATTCCTACTATCTCTATGTTTATTGTTATCATTGCTCATACCTCCAAGTTTATTGTTGTTATTGCTAATGCATCCATGCTTTTGGTTGTCATTGCTAATACATCCATGTTTATTGTTTTCATTGCTAATGAATCCATGTTTATTGTTTTCATTGCTAGCACATCCATGTTTATTGTTGTGATTGTTATTACATCCATATTTATTGTTGTCATTGCTAATACATCCGTGTTTATTGTTCTCATTATTAATACATCCATGTTTATTTTTGTCATTGTTAATACATCCAAGTTTATTGTTGTGATTGTTAATGAATCCAACTTTATTGTTTTCATGTATTAGCAATGAAAACAATAAACTTGGGTGATTATTAATGACAACAATAAACATGGATGTATTAGCAATGACAACAATAAACTTCCTAATACATCCAAGTTTACTGTTGTCATTGCTAATACATCCTTGTTTATTGTTGTCATTGATAATGCATCCAAGTTTACTGTTTCATTGTTAATACATCCAAGTTTATTGTTATCATTGCTAATACATCCATGTTTATTGTTGTCATTGCTAACACATCCATTTATATTGTTGTGATTGTTAATACATCCATGTCTATTGTTGTCATTGCTGACACATCCACCTTTATTGTTGTGATTGTTAATACATCCATGTTTATTGTTGTCATTGCTAATACATCCATCCTTTTGTTGTTATTGAAAAAGCATCCAAGTGTATTGTTGTCGTTGCTAATACATCTATGTTTATTTTTGTCATTGCTAAAATATCCAAGTTTAGTGATGTCATTGCTAATACATCCATGTTTATTGTTGTCATTGATAATGCATCCAAGTTTATTGTTGTCATTGTTAATGCATCCAAGATTATTGTTCTCATTGCTAATACATCCAAGTTTCATGTTGTCATTCCTAATACATCCATGTCTATTGTTGTTATTGATAATGCATCCAAGTTTATTGTTGTCATTATTAATACATCTATGTTTATTGTTGTCATTGATAATGCATCCAAGTTTATTGTTGTCATTGTTAATGCATCCAAGCTTATTGTTGTCATTGTTAATACATCAATGTTCATTGTTGTCATTGATAATGCAACTAAGTTTATTCTTGTCATTGATAATGCATCCAAGTTTATTGTTGTCATTGTTAATACATCTATGTTTATTGTTGTCATTGGTAATACATCCATGTTTATTGTTGTCATTGATAATGCATCCAAGTTTATTGTTGTCATTGTAAATGCTTCCATGTTTATTGTTTTCATTATTAATACATCAATCATTGTTGTTGTTATTGTTAATGCATCCAAGCTTATTGTTGGCATTGCTAATGCATCCAAGTTAATTGTTGTCATTCCTAATGCATCTAAATTTATTCTTGTCATTGCTAATACATCCAAGTTTATTGTTGACATTGCTAATATCTCCATGTTTATTGTTGTCATTGCTAATACCTCCAAGTTTATTGTTGTGATTGCTAATGCATCAATGTTTATTGTTGTCATTGCTAATACATCGATGTTTATTGTTTTCATTCCTAATGCATCCACGTTTATTGTTGCATTGCTAACACATCCATGTTTCTTGTTGTCATTGCTAATACATCCATGTTTATTGTTGTCATTGTTAATACATCGATGTTTAGTGTTGTCATTGTTAATACATCCAAGTTTATTCTTTTGATTGTTAATGCATCCAAGTTTATTCTTGTCATATATTAGCAATGACAACAATAAACTTGGATGATTATCAATGACAACAATAAACATGGATGTATTAGCAATGACTACACTAAGCTTGGATGTATTAGCAAGGACAACAATAAACTTGCTAGTATATACAAGTTTAGTGTTGTCATCGCTAATACATCATTGTATATTGTTGTCATTGATAATGCATCCAAATTTATTGTTGTCATTGCTAATACATCCATGTATATTGTTGTCATTGCTAACACATCCATTTTTATTGTTGTGATTGTTAATACATCCATGTTTATTGTTGTCATTGCTAACACATCCATGTTTATTGTTGTGATTGTTAATACATCCATGTTTATTGTTGTCATTGTTAATGCATCCAAATTTATTGTTGTCATTGCTGATACATCCATTTTTATTGTTGTGATTGTTAATACATCCATGTCTATTGTTGTCATTGGTAACACATCCATGTTTATTCTTGTGATTGTTAATACATCCGTGTGTATTGTTCCCATTGCTAATACATAAAAGTTTATTGTTGTCGTTGCTAATATATCCATGTTTATTGTTGTCATTGTTAATACATCCAAGTTGATTGTTGTGATTGTTAATGCATCCAAGTTTATTGTTGTCATTGCTAATACATACATGTTTCTTGTTGTCATTGATAATGCATCCAAGTTTATTGTTGTCATAGTAAATGCATCCACGTTTATTGTTGTCATTGATAACGCATAAAAGTTTATTGTTGTCATTGTTAATGCATCCATGTTTTTTGTTGTCATTGCTAATCCATCCATGTTTATTGTTGTCATTATTAATGCATCCAAGTTTATTGTTGTCATTGTTAATACATCCATCTTTGTTGTTGTCATTGTTAATGCATCCAAGCTTATTGTTGGCATTGCTAATGCATCCAAGTTTATTGTTGGCATTGTTAATGCATCTAAATTTATTATTGTCATTGCTAATACATCCAAGCTTATTGTTGTCATTGCTAATACCTCCAAGTTTATTGTTGTGATTGCTAATGCATCCATGTTTATTGTTCTCAATGCTAATACATCCATGTTTATTGTTTTCATTGCTAATGCATCCATTTTTATTGTTGTCGTTGCTAACACATCCATGTTTATTGTTGTGATTGTTAATACATCCATGTTTATTGTTGTCATTGCTAATACATCCATGTTTATTGTTGTCATTGCTAATACATCCAAGTTTATTGTTGTCATTGCTAAAACATCCAAGTTTATTGTTGTCATTTCTAATACATCCATGTTTATTGTTGTCATTGTTAATACATCCATGTTTATTGTTGTCATTGTTAATACATCCAAGTTTATTGTTGTGATTGTTAATGCATCCAAGTTTATTGATGTCATGTATTAGTAATGACAACAATAAACTTGGATGATTATTAATGACAACAATAAACATAGATGTATTAGCAATGACAACACCAAACTTGGATGTATTAGCAATGACAACAACAAACTTGCTAATATATCCAAGTTTAGTATTGTCATTGCTAATACATCCATGTTTATTGTTGTCATTGATAATGCATCCAAGTTCATTGTTGTCATTGTTAATGCATCCAACTTTATTGTTGTCATTGCAAATACATCCATGTTTATTGTCGTCATCGCTAACACAACCATTTTTAATGTTGCGATTGTTCATACATCCATGTTTATTGTTGTCATTGCTAAGACATCCATGTTTATTGTTGTGATTGTTAATACATCCATTTTATTGTTGTCATTGTTAATACATCCAAGTTTATTGTTGTCATTCCTAATACATCCATGTTTATTGTTGTCATTGTTAATACATCCAAGTTTATTGGTGTGATTGTTACTGCATCCAAGTTTATTGTTGTCATTGATAATGAATCCAAGTTTAATGTTGTCATTGATAATGCATCAAAGTTTATTGTTGTCATTGCTAATACATCCATGTTTATTGTTGTCATTGATAAACCATCCAACTTTATTGTTGTCTTCGTTAATGCATCCAAGTTTATTGTTGTCATTGCTAATACATCCAAGTTTAGTGTTGTCATTGCTAATACATCCATGTTAATTGTTGTCATTGATAATGCATCCAAGTTTATTGTTGACATTGGTAATGCATACAAGTTTATTGTTGTCATTGCTAATCCATCCATGTTTATTGTTGTCATTATTAATGCATCGAAGTTTATTGTTGTCATTATTAATACATCCATTTTTGTTGTTGTTACTGTTAATGCATCCAAGCTTATTGTTGGCATTCCTAGTATCTCTATGTTTATTGTTATCATTGCTCATACCTCCAAGTTTATTGTTGTTACTGCTAATGCATCCATGTTTTTGGTTGTCATTGCTGATACATCCATGTTTATTGTTTTCATTGCTAATGAATCCATGTTTATTGTTGTCATTGCTAGCACATCCATGCTTGTTGTTGTGATTGTTATTACATCCATATTTATTGTTGTCATTGCTAATACATCCATGTTTATTGTTGTCATTATTAGTACATCCATGTTTATTTTTGTCATTGTTAATACATTCAAGTTTATTGTTGTGATTGTTAATGAATCCAAGTTTATTGTTTTCATTTATTAGCAATGACAACAATAAACTTGGATGATTATCAATGACAACAATAAACATGGATGTATTTGCAATGACAACAATAAGCTTCCTAATACATCCAAGTTCACTGTTGTCATTGCTAATACATCCATGTTTATTGTTGTCATTGATAATGCATCCATGTTTACTGTTGTCATTGTTAATGCATCCAAGTTTATTGTTGTCATTGCCAATACATCCATGTTTATTGTTGTCATTGCTAACACATCCATTTTTATTGTTGTGATTGTTAATACATCCATGTCTATTGTTGTCATTGCTGACACATCCACCTTTATTGTTGTGATTGTTAATACATCCATGTTTATTGTTGTCATTGCTAATACATCCATCCTTTTGTTGTTATTGATAAAGCATCCAAGTGTATTGTTGTCGTCGCTAATACATCCATGTTTATTTTTGTCATTGCTAATACATCCAAGTTTACTGATGTCATTGCTAATACATCCATGTTTATTGCTGTCATTGATAATGCATCCAAGTTTATTGTTGTCATTGTTAATGCATCCAAGATTATTGTTGTCATTGCTAATACATCCAAGTTTGTTGTTGTCATTGCTAATACATCCATGTCTATTGTTTTCATTCCTAATGCATCCACGTTTATTGTTGCATTGCTAACACATCCATGTTTCTTGTTGTCATTGCTAATACATCCATGTTTATTGTTGTCATTGTTAATACATCCATGTTTAGTGTTGTCATTGTTAATACATCCAAGTTTATTCTTTTGATTGTTAATGCATCCAAGTTTATTCTTGTCATGTATTAGCAATGACAACAATAAACTTGGATGATTATCAATGACAACAATAAACATGGATGTATTTGCAATGACTACACTAAGCTTGGATGTATTAGCAATGACAACAATAAACTTGCTAGTACATCCAAGTTTAGTGTTGTCATTGCTAATACATCATTGTATATTGTTGTCATTGATAATGCATCCAAATTTATTGTTGTCATTGCTAATACATTCATGTATATTGTTGTCATTGCTAACACATCCATTTTTATTGTTGTGATTGTTAATACATCCATGTTTATTGTTGTCATTGCTAACACATCCATGTTTATTGTTTTGATTGTTAATACATCCATGTTTATTGTTGTCATTGCTAATACATCCAAGTTTATTGTTGTCATTGTTAATACATCCAAGTTTATTGTTGCGATTGTTAATGCATCCAAGTTCATTGTTGTCATTGATAATGCATCCAAGTTTGTTGTTCTCAATGATAATGGATCCAAGTTTATTGTTGTCATTACTAATAAATCCATGTTTTTTGTTGTCGTTGATAAAGCTTCCAAGTTTATTGTTGTCATTGTTAATGCATCCAAGTTTATTGTTGTCATTGCTAATACATCCATTTTTATTGTTGTGATTGTTAATACATCCATGTCTATTGTTGTCATTGGTAACACATCCATGTTTATTGTTGTGATTGTTAATACATCCGTGTGTATTGTTCTCATTGCTAATACATAAAAGTTTATTGTTGTCGTTGCTAATATATCCATGTTTATTGTTGTCATTGTTAATACATCCAAGTTGATTGTTGTGATTGTTAATGCATCCAAGTTTATTGTTGTCATTGCTAATACATACATGTTTCTTGTTGTCATTGATAATGCATCCAAGGTTATTGTTGTCATAGTAAATGCATCCACGTTTATTGTTGTCATTGATAACGCATAAAAGTTTATTGTTGTCATTGTTAATGCATCCAAGTTTTTTGTTGTCATTGCTAATCAATCCATGTTTATTGTTGTCATTATTAATGCATCCAAGTTTATTGTTGTCATTGTTAATACATTCATCTTTGTTGTTGTCATTGTTAATGCATCCAAGCTTATTGTTGGCATTGCTAATGCATCCAAGTTTATTGTTGTCATTGTTAATGCATCTAAATTTATTATTGTCATTGCTAATACATCCAAGTTTATTGTTGTCATTGCTAATACCTCCAAGTTTATTGTTGTGATTGCTAATGCATCCATGTTTATTGTTCTCAATGCTAATACATCCATGTTTATTGTTTTCATTGCTAATGCATCCATGTTTATTGTTGTCGTTGCTAACACATCCATGTTTATTGTTGTGATTGTTAATACATCCATGTTTATTGTTGTCATTGCTAATACATCCATGTTTATTGTTGTCATTGCTAATACATCCAAGTTTATTGTTGTCATTGCTAAAACATCCAAGTTTATTGTTGTCATTGCTAATACATCCATGTTTATTGTTGTCATTGTTAATACATCCATGTTTATTGTTGTCATTGTTAATACATCCATCTTTGTTGTTGTCATTGTCAATGCATCCAAGCTTATTGTTGGCATTGCTAATGCATCCAAGTTTATTGTTGTCATTGTTAATGCATCTAAATTTATTATTGTCATTGCTAATACATCCAAGTTTATTGTTGTCATTGCTAATACCTCCAAGTTTATTGTTGTGATTGCTAATGCATCCATGTTTATTGTTCTCAATGCTAATACATCCATGTTTATTGTTTTCATTGCTAATGCATCCATGTTTATTGTTGTCGTTGCTAACACATCCATGTTTATTGTTGTGATTGTTAATACATCCATGTTTATTGTTGTCATTGCTAATACATCCATGTTTATTGTTGTCATTGCTAATACATCCAAGTTTATTGTTGTCATTGCTAATACATCCATGTTTATTGTTGTCATTGTTAATACATCCATGTTTATTGTTGTCATTGTTAATACATCCAAGTTTATTGTTGTGATTGTTAATGCATCCATGTTTATTGATGTCATGTATTAGTAATGACAACAATGAACTTGGATGATTATTAATGACAACAATAAACATAGATGTATTAGCAATGACAACACCAAACTTGGATGTATTAGCAATGACAACAACAAACTTGCTAATACATCCAAGTTTAGTGTTGTCATTGCTAATACATCCATGTTTATTGTTGTCATTGATAATGCATCCAAGTTCATTGTTGTCATTGTTAATGCATCCAACTTTATTGTTCTCATTGCTAATACATCCATGTTTATTGTTGTCATCGCTAACACAACCATTTTTAATGTTGCGATTGTTCATACATCCATGTTTATTGTTGTCATTGCTAAGACATCCATGTTTATTGTTGTGATTGTTAATACATCCATTTTATTGTTGTCATTGTTAATACATCCAAGTTTATTGTTGTCATTCCTAATACATCCATGTTTATTGTTGTCATTGTTAATACATCCAAGTTTATTGGTGTGATTGTTACTGCATCCAAGTTTATTGTTGTCATTGATAATGAATCCAAGTTTAATGTTGTCATTGATAATGCATCAAAGTTTATTGTTGTCATTTCTAATACATCCATGTTTATTGTTGTCATTGATAAAGCATCCAACTTTATTGTTGTCTTCGTTAATGCATCCAAGTTTATTGTTGTCATTGCTAATACATCCAAGTTTAGTGTTGTCATTGCTAATACATCCATGTTAATTGTTGTCATTGATAATGCATCCAAGTTTATTCTTGACATTGGTAATACATCCAAGTTTATTGTTGTCATTGCTAATCCATCCATGTTTATTGTTGTCATTATTAATGCATCCAAGTTTATTGTTGTCATTATTAATACATCCATTTTTGTTGTTGTTACTGTTAATGCATCCAAGCTTATTGTTGGCATTCCTAGTATCTCTATGTTTATTGTTATCATTGCTCATACCTCCAAGTTTATTGTTGTTACTGCTAATGCATCCATGTTTTTGGTTGTCATTGCTAATACATCCATGTTTATTGTTTTCATTGCTAATGAATCCATGTTTATTGTTGTCATTGCTAGCACATCCATGCTTGTTGTTGTGATTGTTATTACATCCATATTTATTGTTGTCATTGCTAATACATCCATGTTTATTGTTGTCATTATTAATGCATCCAAGTTTATTGTTGTCATTGTTAATACATCCATCTTTGTTGTTGTCATTGTTAATGCATCCAAGCTTATTGTTGGCATTGCTAATGCATCCAAGATTATTGTTGTCATTGTTAATGCATCTAAATTTATTATTGTCATTGCTAATACATCCAGGTTTATTGTTGTCATTGCTAATACCTCCAAGTTTATTGTTGTGATTGCTAATGCATCCATGTTTATTGTTCTCAATGCTAATACATCCATGTTTATTGTTTTCATTGCTAATGCATACATGTTTATTGTTGTCGTTGCTAACACATCCATGTTTATTGTTGTCATTGCTAACACATCCATTTTTATTGTTGTGATTGGTAATACATTCATGTTTATTGTTGTCATTGCTAACACATCCATCTTTATTGTTGTGATTGTTAATACATCCATGTTTATTGTTGTCATTGCTAACACATCCATGCTTTTGTTGTCATTGATAAAGCATCCAAGTTTATTGTTGTCGTTGCTAATACATCCATGTTTATTTTTGTCATTGCTAATACATCCAAGTTTAGTGATGTCATTGCTAATACATCCATGTTTATTGTTGTCATTGATAATGCATCCAAGTTTATTGTTGTCATTGTTAATGCATCCAAGATTATTGTTGTCATTGCTAATACATCCAAGTGTATTGTTGTCATTGCTAATACATCCATGTTTATTGTTGTTATTGATAATGCATCCAAGTTTATTGTTGTCATTGTTAATACATCTATGTTTATTGTTGTCATTGATAATGCATCCAAGTTTATTGTTGTCATTGCTGATACATCCAAGTTTATTGTTGTCATTGCTAAAACATCCATGTTTATTGTTGTCATTGATAATGCATCCAAGTCTATTGTTGTCATTGTTAATGCATCCAAGCTTATTGTTGTCATTGTTAATACATCTATGTTTATTGTTGTCATTGATAATGCATCCAAGTTTATTGATGTCATTGATAATGCATCCAAGTTTATTGTTGTCATTGTAAATGCTTCCATGTTTATTGTTGTCATTGATAATGCATCCAAGTTTACTGTTGTCATTGATAATCCATCCATGTTTATTGTTGTCATTATTAATGCATCCAAGTTTATTGTTGTCATTATTAATACATCCATCATTGTTGTTGTTATTGTTAATGCATCCAAGCTTATTGTTGGCATTGCTAATGCATCCAAGTTAATTGGTGTCATTCCTAATGCATCTAAATTTATTCTTGTCATTGCTAATACATCCAAGTTTATTGTTGTAATTGCTAATATCTCCATGTTTATTGTTGTCATTGCTAATACCTCCAAGTCTATTGTTGTGATTGCTAATGCATCCATGTTTATTGTTGTCATTGCTAATACATCCATGTTTATTACTTTCATTGCTAATGCATCCACGTTTATTGTTGTCATTGCTAAAATATCCATGTTTATTGTTGTGATTGTTAATACATCCATGTTTATTGTTATCATTGCTAATACATCCATGTTTATTGTTGTCATTGCTAATACATCCAAGTTTATTGTTGTCATTCCTACAACATCCATGTTTCTTTTTGTCATTGCTAATACATCCATGTTTATTGTTGTCATTGTTAATACATCGATGTTTATTGTTGTCGTTGTTAATACATCCAAGTTTATTCTTTTTATTGTTAATGCATCCAAGTTCATTCTTGTCATGTATTCGCAATGACAACAATAAACTTGGATGATTATCAATGACAACAATAAACATGGATGTATTAGCAATGACTACACTAAGCTTGGATGTATTAGCAATGACAACAATAAACTTGCTAGTACATCCAAGTTTAGTGTTGTCATTGCTCATACATCCATGTATATTGTTGTCATTGATAATGCATCCAAATTTATTGTTGTCATTGCTAATATATCCATGTTTATTGTTGTCATTGCTAACACATCCATTTTTATTGTTGTGATTGTTAATACATCCATGTTTATTGTTGTCATTGCTAACACATCCATGTGTATTGTTGTGATTGTTAATACATCCATGTTTATTGTTGTCATTGCTAATGCATCCAAGTTTATTGTTGTCATTGTTAATACATCCAAGTTTATTGTTGCGATTGTTAATGCATCCAAGTTCATTGTTGTCATTGATAATGCATCCAAGTTTATTGTTGTGATTGATAATGGATCCAAGTTTGTTGTTGTCATTACTAATAAATCCATGTTTTTTGTTGTCGTTGATAAAGCATCCAAGTTTATTGTTGTCATTGTTAATGCATCCAAGTTTATTGTTGTCATTGCTAATACATCCAAGTTTAGTGTTGTCATTGTTAATACATCCATGTTTATTGTTGTCATTGATAATGCATCCAAGTTTATTGTTGTCATTGTTAATGCATCCAAGTTTATTGTTGTAATTGCTAATACATCCAAGTTTATTGTTGTCATTGCTAATACATCCATGTTTATTGTTGTTATTGATGATGCATCCAAGTTTATTGTTGTCATTGTTAATACATCTATGTTTATTGTTGTCATTGATAATGCATCCAAGTTTATTGTTGTCATTGTTAATGCATCCAAGTTTATTGTTGTCATTGCTAATACATCCAAGCTTATTGTTGTCATTGCTAATACATCCATGCATGTTGTTGTCATTGATAACGCATCCAAGTTTATTGTTGTCATTGTAAATGCTTCCATGTTCATTGTTGTCATTGATAATGCATCCAAGTTTATTGTTGTCATTGGTAATGCATCCGAGTTTATTGCTGTCATTGCTAATCCATCCATGTTTATTGGTGTCATTATTAATGCATCCAAGTGTGTTGTTGTCATTATTAATACATCCATCTTTCTTGTTGTTATTGTTAATGCATCCAAGCTTATTGTTGGCATTGCTAATGCATCCAAGTTAATTGTTGTCATTCCTGATGCATCTAAATTTATTATTGTCATTGCTAATACATCGAAGTTTATTGTTGTCATTGCTAATATCTCCATGTTTATTGTTGTCATTGCTAATGCCTCCAAGTTTATTTTTGTCATTGTTAATACATCCAAGTTTATTGTTGTGATTGTTAATGCATCCAAGTTTATTGTTGTCATGTATTGGCAATGACAACAATAAACTTGGATGATTATCAAGGACAACAATAAACATGGATGTATTAGCAATGACAGCAATAAACTTGCTAATACATCCAAGTTTAGTGTTGTCATTGCTAATACATCCATATTTATTGTTGTCATTGATAATGCATCCAAGTTTACTGTTGTCATTGTTAATGCATCCAAGTTTATTGTTGTCATTGTTAATACATCCACGTTTATTGTTGTCATTGCTAACACATCCATTTTAATTGTTGTGATTGTTAAAACATCCATGTTTATTGTTGTCATTGCTAACACATCCATCTTTATTGTTGTTATTGTTAATACATCCATGTTTATTGTTGTCATTTCTAATACATCCATCTTTTTGTTGTCATTGATAAAGCATCCAAGTTTATTGTTGTCGTTGCTTATACATCCGTGTTTATTGTTGTCATTGTTAAAACATTCATGTTTATTGTTGTCATTGCTAATACATCCATCTTTTTGGTGTCATTGATAAAGAATCCAAGTGTATTGTTGTCATTGTTAACGCTTCCAAGTTTATTTCTGTCATTGCTAATACATCCAAGTCTAGTGATATCATTGCCAATATATCCATGTTTATTGTTGTCATTGCTAATGCCTCCTAGTTTATTTTTGTCATTGTTAATACATCCATGTTTATTGTTGTCACTGTTAATACATCCAAGTTTATTCTTGTGATTGTTAATGCATCCAAGTTTACTATTGTCTTTGCTAATACATCCACGTTTATTGTCGTGTCTGATAATGCATCCAAGTTTATTGTTGTCATTGATAATGCATTAACGTTTTTTGTTCTCATTGTTAATACGTCCAAGTTTATTTTTGTCATTGCTAATACATCCAACTTTATTGTTGTCATTACTAATACATCCATGTTTATTGTTGTCATTGATAATGCATACAAGTTCATTGTTTTCATTGTTAATGCATCCATGTTTATTGTTGTCATTGATAATGAATCAAAGTTTATTGTTGTCATTGTCAATGCATCCAAGTTTATTGTTGTCATTGGTAATGCATCCATGTCCATTGTTGTCATTATTAATGCATCCAAGTTTATTGGTGTCATTGTTAATACATCCATGTTTATTGTTGTCATTGTTAATGCATCCAAGCTTATTGTTGTCATTGTTAATGCATCAAAGTTTATTGTTGTCATTTCTAATGCATCCAAATTTATTGTTGTCATTGCTAATACATCCAAGATTATTGTTGTCATTGCTAATACCTCCATGTTTATTGTTGTCATTGCTAATACCTCCAAGTTTATTGTTGTGATTGCTAATGAATCCATGTTTATTGTTGTCTTTGCTAATACATCCATGTTTATTGTTTTCATTGCTAATGCATTCATTTTTATTGTTGTCATTGCTAATATATCCATGGTTATTATTGTGTTTGTTAATACATCCATGTTTATTCTTGTCATTGCTAATACATCCATGTTTATTGTTGTCATTGCTAGTACATCCAAGTTTATTGTTGTAATTGTTAATACAACGATGTTTAGTGTTGTCATTGCTGATACATCTATGTTTACTGTTGTCATTGATCATGCATCCAAGTTTATTGTTGTCATTGTTAATGCATCCAAGTTTATTGTTGTCATTTCTAATACATACATGTTTCTTGTTGTCATTGATAATGCATCCAAGTTTATTGTTGTCATAGTAAATGCATCCATGTTTATTGTTGTCATTGATAATGCATAAAAGTTTATTGTTGTCATTGTTAGTGCATCCAAGATTATTGTTGTCATTGCTAATCCATCCATGTTTATTGTTGTCATTATTAATGCATCCAAGTTTATTGTTGTCATTGTTAATACATCCATCTTTCTTGTTGTCATTGTTAATGCATCCAAGCTTATTGTTGGCATTGCTAATGCATCCAAGTTTATTGTTGTCATTGTCAATGCACCTAAATTTATTATTGTCATTCCTAATACATCGAGGTTTATTGTTGTCATTGCTAATACCTCCAAGTTTATTGTTGTGATTGCTAATGCATCCATGTTTATTGTTCTCAATGCTAATACATCCATGTTTATTGTTTTCATTGCTAATGCATCCATGTTTATTGTTGTCGTTGATAACACATCCATGTTTACTGTTGTGATTGTTAATACATCCATGTTTATTGTTGTCATTGCTAATACATCCATTTTTATTGTTGTCATTGCTAATACATCCAAGTTTATTGTTGTCATTGCTAAAACATCCAAGTTTATTGTTGTCATTGCTAATACATCCATGTTTATTGTTGTCATTGTTAATACATCCATGTTTATTGCTATCATTGTTAATTCATCCAAGTTTATTGTTGAGATTGTTAATGCATCCAAGTTTATTGATGTCATGTATTAGCAATGACAACAATAAACTTGGATGATTATTAATGACAACAATAAACATAGATGTATTAGCAATGACAACACTAAACTTGGATGTATTAGCAATGACAACAACAAACTTGCTAATACATCCAAGCTTAGTGTTGTCATTGCTAATACATCCATGTTTATTGTTGTCATTGATAATGCATCCAGGTTTACTGTTGTCATTGTTAATGCATCCAACTTTATTGTTGTCATTGCTAATACATCTATGTTTATTGTTGTCATCGCTAACACAACCATTTTTAATGTTGCGATTGTTCATTCATCCATGTTTATTGTTGTCATTGCTAACACATCCATGTTTATTGTTGTGATTGTTAATACATCCATTTTATTGTTCTGATTGTTAATGCATCCAAGTTTATTGTTGTCATTCCTAATACATCCATGTTTATTGTTGTCATTGTTAATACATGGATGTATTATCAATGACAACACTAAACTTGGATGTATTAGCAATGATAACAACAAACTTGCTAATACATCCAAGTTTAGTGTTGTCATTGCAAATACATCCATGTTTATTGTTGTCATTGATAATCCATCCAGGTTTATTGTTGTCATTGTTAATGCATCCAACTTTATTGTTGTCATTGCTAATACATCCATGTTTATTGTTGTCATCGCTAACACAACCATTTTTAATCTTGCGATTGTTCATACATCCATGTTTATTGTTGTCATTGCTAACACATCCATGTTTATTGTTGTGATTGTTATTACATCCATTTTATTCTTGTCATTGTTAATACATCCAAGTTTATTGTTGTCATTCCTAATACATCCATGTTTATTGTTGTCATTGTTAATACATCCATGTTTATTGGTATGATTGTCAATGCATCCAAGTTTATTGTTGTCATTGATAATGCATCCAAGTTTATTGTTGTCAATGCCAATACATCCATGTTTATTGTTGTCATTGATAAAGCATCCAAGCTTATTGTTGTCATTGTTAATGCATCCAAGTTTTTTGTTGTCACTGGCAATGCATCCAAGTTTATTGTTGTCATTTCTAATCCATCCATGTTTATTGTTGTCATTAATAATGCATCCAAGTTTATTGTTGTCATTATTAATACATCCATCTTTGTTGTTGTTACTGTTAATGCATCCAAGCTTATTGTTGGCATTGCTCATATCTCTATGTTTATTGTTATCATTGCTCATACCTCCAAGTTTATTGTTGTTATTGCTAATGAATCCATGTTTTTGGTTGTCATTGCTAATACATCCATGTTTATTGTTTTCGTTTCTAATGAATCCATGTTTGTTGTTGTCATTGCTAGCACATCCATGTTTATTGTTGTGATTGTTAATACATCGATATTTATTGTTGTCATTGCTAATACATCCATGTTTATTGTTGTCATTATTAATACATCCATGTTTATTGTTGTCATTGTTAATACATCCAAGTTTATTGTTGTGATTCTTAATACATCTATGTTTATTGTTGTCATTGATAATGCATCCAAGTTTATTGTTGTCATTGTTAATGCATCCACGTTTATTGCTGTCATTGCTAATACATCCAAGTTTATTGTTGTCATTGCTAATACATCCATGTTTATTGTTGTTATTGATAATGCATCCAAGTTTATTGTTGTCATTGTTATTACATCCATGTTTATTGATGTCATTGATAATGCATCCAAGTTTATTGTTGTCATTGTTAATGCATCCAAGTTTATTGTTGTCATTGCTAATACATCCAAGTATAGTGTTGTCATTGCTAATACATCCATGTTTATTGTTGTCATTGATAATGCATCCAAGTTTATTGTTGTCATTGGTAATGCATCCAAGTTTATTGTTGTCATTGCTAATCCATCCATGTTTATTGTTGTCATTATTAATGCATCCAAGTTTATTGTTGTCATTATTAATACATCCATTTTTGTTGTTCTTACTGTTAATGCATCCAAGATTATTGTTGGCATTCCTAATATCTATATGTTTATTGTTATCATTGCTCATACCTCCAAGTTTATTGTTGTTATTGCTAATGCATCCATGTTTTTGGTTGGCATTGCTAATACATCCATGTTTATTGTTTTCATTTCTAATGAATCCATGTTTATTGTTGTCATTGCTAGCACATCCATGTTTATTTTTGTGATTGTTATTACATCCATATTTATTGTTCTCATTGCTAATACATTCATGTTTATTGTTGTCATTATTAATACATCCATGTTTATTTTTGTCATTGTTAATACATCCAAGTTTATTGTTGTGATTGTTAATGAATCCAAGTTTATTGTTTTCATGTATTAGCAATGACAACAATAAACTTGGATGATTATCAATGACAACAATAAACATGGATGTATTAGCAATGACAACAATAAACTTCCTAATACATCCAAGTTTACTGTTGTCATAGCTAATACATCCATATTTATTGTTGTGATTGATAATGCATCCATGTTTACTGTTGTCATTGTTAATGCATCTAAGTTTATTGTTGTCATTGCTAATACATCCATGTTTATTGTTGTAATTGCTAACACATCCATTTTTATTGTTGTGATTGTTAATACATCCATGTCTATTGTTGTCATTGCTGACACATCCACCTTTATTGTTGTGATTGTTAATACATCCATTTTTATTGTTGTCATTGCTAATACATCCATCCTTTTGTTGTTATTGATAAAGCATCCAAGTGTATTGTTGTCGTTGCTAATACATCCATGTTTATTTTTGTCATTGCTAATACATCCAAGTTTAGTGATGTCATTGCTAATACATCCATGTTTATTGTTGTCATTGATAATGCATCCAAGTTAATTGTTGTCATTGTTAATGCATCCAAGATTATTGTTGTCATTGCTAATACATCCAAGTTTCTTGTTGTCATTGCTAATACATCCATGTCTATTGTTGTTATTGATAATGCATCCAAGTTTATTGTTGTCATTGTTAATACATCTATGTTTATTGTTGTCATTGATAATGCATCCAAGTTTATTGTTGTCATTGTTAATGCATCCAAGTTTATTGCTGTCATTGCTAATGCTTCCATGTTTATTGTTGTCATTTCTAATGCATCCAAGTTCATTGTTGTCATGTATTAGCAATGACAACAATAAACTTGGATGATTATCAATGACAACAATAAACATGGATGTATTAGCAATGAATACACTAAGCTTGGATGTATTAGCAATGACAACAATAAACTTGCTAGTACATCCAAGTTTAGTGTTGTCATTGCTAATACATCCATGTATATTGTTGTCATTGATAATGCATCCAAATTTATTGTTGTCATTGCTAATACATCCATGTTTATTGTTGTCATTGCTAATATCTCCTTGTTTATTGTTGTCATTGCTAATACATCCATGTTTATTGTTGTCATTGCTAATACATCCATGTTTATTGTTGTCATTGTTAATACATCCAAGTTTATTCTTTTGATTGTTAATGCATCCAAGTTTATTGTTGCGATTGATAATGCATCCAAGCCTATTGTTGTCATTGATAATGCATCCAAGTTTATTGTTGTCAATGATAATGGATCCAAGTTTATTGTTGTCATTGCTAATACATCCATGTTTATTGTTGTCATTGCTAATACATCCAAGTTTATTCTTTTGATTGTTAATGCATCCAAGTTTATTGTTGTCATGTATTAGCAATGAGAACAATAAACTTGGAATATTATCAATGACAACAATAAACATGGATGTATTAGCAATGACTACACTAAGCTTGGATGTATTAGCAATGACAACAATAAACTTGCTAGTACATCCAAGTTTAGTGTTGTCATTGCTAATACATCCATGTATATTGTTGTCATTGATAATGCATCCAAATTTATTGTTTTCATTGCTAATACATCCATGTTTATTGTTGGCATTCCTAATATCTCTATGTTTAATGTTATCATTGCTCATACCTCCAAGTTTATTGTTGTTATTGCTAATGCATCCATGTTTTTGGTTGTCATTGCTAATACATCCATGTTTATTGTTTTCATTGCTAATGAATCCATGTTTATTGTTGTCATTGCTAGCACATCCATGTTTATTGTTCTGATTGTCATTACATCCATATTTATTGTTGTCATTGCAAATACATCCATGTTTATTGTTGTCATTATTAATACATCCATGTTTATTTTTGTCATTGTTAATACATCCAAGTTTATTGTTGTCATCCAAGTTTATTGTTGTCATTGATAATGGATCCAAGTTTATTGTTGTCATCACTAATAAATCCATGTTTTTTGTTGTCGTTGATAAACCATTCAAGTTTATTGTTGTCATTGTTAATGCATCCAAGTTTAGTGTTGTCATTGTTAATACATCCATGTTTATTGTTGTCATTGATAATGCATCCAAGTTTATTGTTGTCATTGTTAATGCATCCAAGTTCTGTGTTGTCATTGCTAATATGTCCAAGTCATTTTTGTCATTGCTAATACATCCATGTTTATTGTTGTCATTGCTAATACACCCATGTTTGTTATTGTCATTGATAATGCATCCAAGTTTATTGTTGTCATTGTAAATTCTTCCATATTTATAGTTGTCATTGATAATGCATCCAAGTTTATTGTTGTCATTGGTAATGCATCCAAGTTTATTGCTGTCATTGCTAATATCTCCATGTTTATTGTTGTCATTGCTAATGCCTAATAGTTTATTTTTGTCATTGATAATACATCCATGTTTACTGTTGTCATTGTTAATACATCCAAGTTTATTCTTGTGATTGTTAATGAATCCAAGTTTACTATTGTCATTGCTAATACATCCACGTTTATTGTCGTCTCTGATAATGCATCCAAATTTATTGTTGTCATTGATAATGCATTAACGTTTATTGTTCTCATTGTTAATACGTCCAAGTTTATTGTTGTCATTGCTAATACATCCAACTTTATTGTTGTCATTACTAATAAAGCCATGTTTATTGTTGTCATTGATAATGCATACAAGTTTATTGTTGTCATTGTTAATGCATCCATGTTTATTGTTGTCATTGATAATGAATCAAAGTTTATTGTTGTCATTGTCAATTTATCCAAGTTTATTGTTGTCATTGGTAATGCATCCATGTCCATTGTTGTCATTATTAATGCATCCAAGTTTATTGTTGTCATTGTTAATACATCCATGTTTATTGTTGTCATTGTTAATGCATCCAAACTTATTGTTGTCATTGTTAATGCATCAAAGTTTATTGTTGTCATTTCTAATGCATCCAAATTTATTGTTGTCATTGCTAATACATCCATGATTATTGTTGTCATTGCTAATACCTCCATGTTTATTGTTGTCATTGCTAATACCTCCAAGTTTATTGTTGTGATTGCAAATGAATCCATGTTTATTCTTGTCTTTGCTAATACATCCATGTTTATTGTTTTCATTGCTAATGCATTCATTTTTATTGTTGTCATTCCTAATATATCCATGTTTATTATTGTGATTGTCAATACATCCATGTTTATTCTTGTCATTGCTAATACATCCATGTTTATTGTTGTCATTGCTAGTACATCCAAGTTTATTGTTGTAATTGTTAATACAACGATGTTTAGTGTTGTCATTGCTGATACATCCATGTTTACTGTTGTCATTGATCATGCACCCAAGTTTATTGTTGTGATTGTAAATGCATCCAAGTTTATTGTTGTCAATACTAATACATACATGTTTCTTGTTGTCATTGATAATGCATCCAAGTTTATTGCTGTCATAGTAAATGCATCCATGTTTATTGTTGTCATTGATAATGCATAAAAGTTTATTGTTGTCATTGTTAATGCATCCAAGATTATTGTTGTCATTGCTAATCCATCCATGTTTATTGTTGTCATTATTAATACATCCAAGTTTATTGTTGTCATTGTTAATACATCCATCTTTGTTGTTGTCATTGTTAATGCATCCAAGCTTATTGTTGGCATTGCTAATGCATCTAAGTTTATTGTTGTCATTGTTAATGCATCTAAATTTATTATTGTCATTGCTGATACATCCAGGTTTATTGTTGTCATTGCTAACACATCCATCTTTATTGTTGTGATTGTTAATACATCCATGTTTATTGTTGTCATTGCTAATACATCCATGCTTTTGTTGTCATTGATAAACCATCCAAGTTTATTGTTGTCGTTCCTAATACATCCATGTTTATTTTTGTCATTGCTAATACATCCAAGTTTAGTGATGTCATTGCTAATACATCCATGTTTATTGTTGTCATTGATAATGCATCCAAGTTTATTGTTGTCATTGTTAATGCATCCAAGATTATTGTTGTCATTGCTAATACATCCAAGTTTATTGTTGTCATTGCTAATACATCCATGTTTATTGTTGTTATTGATAATGCATCCAAGTTTATTGTTGTCATTGTTAATACATCTATGTTTATTGTTGTCATTGATAATGCATCCATGTTTATTGTTGTCATTGCTAATACATCCAAGTTTATTGTTGTCATTGCTAAAACATCCATGTTTATTGTTGTCATTGATAATGCATCCAAGTTTTTTCTTGTCATTGTTAATCCATCCAAGCTTATTGTTGTCATTGTTAATACATCTATGTTTATTGTTGTCATTGATAATGCATCCAAGTTTATTGATGTCATTGATAATGCATCCAAGTTAATTGTTGTCATTGTTAATACATCTATGTTTATTGTTGTCAATGCTAATACATCCATGTTTATTGTTGTCATTGATAATGCATCCAAGTTTACTGTTGTCATTGATAATCCATCCATGTTTATTGTTGTCATTATTAATGCATCCAAGTTTATTGTTGTCATTATTAATACATCCATCATTGTTGTTGTTATTGTTAATGCATCCAAGCTTATTGTTGGCATTGCTAATGCATCAAAGTTAATTGGTGTCATTCCTAATGCATCTAAATTTATTCTTGTCATTGCTAATACATCCAAGTTTATTGTTGTAATTGCTAATATCTCCATGTCTATTGTTGTCATTGCTAATACCTCCAAGTCTATTGTTGTGATTGCTAATGCATCCATGTTTATTGTTGTCATTGCTAATACATCCATGTTTATTGCCTTCATTGCTAATGCATCCACGTTTATTGTTGTTATTGCTAACACATCCATGTTTATTGTTGTGATTGTTAATACATCAATGTTTATTGTTGTCATTGCTAATACATCCATGTTTATTGTTGTCATTGCTAATACATCCAAGTTTATTGTTGTCATTCCTACAACATCCATGTCTCTTGTTGTCATTGCTAATACATCCATGTTTATTGTTGTCATTATTAATACATCGATGTTTCTTGTTGTCGTTGTCAATACATCCAAGTTTATTCTTTTGATTGTTAATGCATCCAAGTTTATTCTTGTCATGTATTAGCAATGACAATAATAAACTTGGATGATTATCAATGACAACAATAAACATGGATCTATTAGCAATGACTACACTAAGCTTGGATGTATAGGCAATGACAACAATAAACTTGCTAGTACATCCAAGTTTACTGTTGTCATTGCTAATACATCCATGTATATTGTTGTCATTGATAATGCATCCAAATTTATTGTTTTCATTGCTAATACATCCATGTTTATTGTTGTCATTGCTAACACATCCATTTTTATTGTTGTGATTGTTAATACATCCATGTTTATTGTTGTCATTGCTAACACATCCATGTTTATTGTTGTGATTGTTAATACATCCATGTTTATTGTTGTCATTGCAAATACATCCAAGTTTATTGTTTTCATTGTTAATACATCCAAGTTTATTGTTGCGATTGTTAATGCATCCAAGTTCATTGTTGTCATTGATAATGCATCCAAGTTTATTGTTGTCATTGAGAATGGATCCAAGTTTGTTGTTGTCATTACTAATAAATCCATGTTTTTTGTTGTCGTTGATAAAGCATCCAAGTTTATTGTTGTCATTGTTAATGCATCCAAGTTTATTGTTGTCATTGCTAATACATCCAAGTTAAGTGTTGTCATTGTTAATACATCCATGTTTATTGATGTCATTGATAATGCATCCAAGTTTATTGTTGTCATTGTTAATGCATCCAAGTTTATTGTTGTCATTGCTAATACATCCAAGTTTATTGTTGTCATTGCTAATACATCCATGGTTGTTGTTGTCATTGATAATGCATCCAAGTTTATTGTTGTCATTGTACATGCTTCCATGTTTATTGTTGTCATTGATAATGCATCCAAGTTTATTGTTGTCATTGGTAATGCATCCAAGTTTATTGCTGTCATTGCTAATCCATCCATGTTTATTGTTGTCATTATTAATGCATCCAAGTTTATTGTTGTCATTATTAATACATCCATCTTTGTTTTTGTTATTGTTAATGCATCCAAGCTTATTGTTGGCTTTGCTAATGCATCCAAGTTAATTGTTGTCATTCCTAATGCATCTACATTTATTATTGTCATTGCTAATACATCGAAGTTTATTGTTGTCATTGCTAATATCTCCATGTTTATTGTTGTCATTGCTAATGCCTCCAAGTTTATTTTTCTCATTGTTAATACATCCAAGTTTATTGTTTTGATTGTTAATGCATCCAAGTTTATTGTTGTCATGTATTAGCAAGGACAACAATAAACTTGGATGATTATCAATGACAAAAATAAACATGGATGTATTAGCAATGACAGCAATAAACTTGCTAATACATCCAAGTTTAGTTTTGTCGTTGCTAATACATCCATGTTTATTGTTGTCATTGATAATGCATCCAAGTTTACTGTTGTCATTGTTAATGTATCCAAGTTTATTGTTGGCGTTGCTAATGCATCCAAGTTAATTGTTGTCATTCCTGAAGCATCTGAATTTATTATTGTCATTGCTAATACATCGAAGTTTATTGTTGTGATTGCTAATGCATCCATGTTTATTGTTGTCATTGCTAATACATCCATGGTTATTGTTTTCATTGCTAATGCATCCACGTTTATTGTTGTCATTGCTAACACATCCATGTTTATTGTTGTCATTGCTAATATATCCAAGTTTATTGTTGTCATTCCTAAAACATCCATCTTTATTGTTGTCATTGTTAATACATCGATGTTTATTGTTGTCATTGTTAATACATCGATGTTTATTGTTGTCATTGTTAATACATCCAGGTTTATTGTTTTGATTGTTAATGCATCCAAGCTTATTGTTGTCATATATCAGCAATGACAACAATAAACTTGGATTATTATCAATGACAACATTAATCATGGATGTATTAACAATCACTACACCAAGCTTGGATGTATTAGCAATGACAGCAATAAACTTGCTAGTACATCCAAGTTTAGTGTTGTCATTGCTAATACATCCAACTTTATTGTTGTCATTACTAATAAAGCCATGTTTATTGTTGTCATTGATAATGCATACAAGTTTATTGTTGTCATTGTTAATGCATCCATGTTTATTGTTGTCATTGATAATGAATCAAAGTTTATTGTTGTCATTGTCAATTTATCCAAGTTTATTGTTGTCATTGGTAATGCATCCATGTCCATTGTTGTCATTATTAATGCATCCAAGTTTATTGTTGTCATTGTTAATACATCCATTTTTATTGTTGTCATTGTTAATGCATCCAAACTTATTGTTGTCATTGTTAATGCATCAAAGTTTATTGTTGTCATTTCTAATGCATCCAAATTTATTGTTGTCATTGCTAATACATCCAAGATTATTGTTGTCATTGCTAATACCTCCATGTTTATTGTTGTCATTGCTAATACCTCCAAGTTTATTGTTGTGATTGCTAATGAATCCATGTTTATTCTTGTCTTTGCTAATACATCCATGTTTATTGTTTTCATTGCTAATGCATTCATTTTTATTGTTGTCATTCCTAATATATCCATGTTTATTATTGTGATTGTTAATACATCCATGTTTATTCTTGTCATTGCTAATACATCCATGTTTATTGTTGTCATTGCTAGTACATCCAAGTTTATTGTTGTAATTGTTAATACAACGATGTTTAGTGTTGTCATTGCTGATACATCCATGTTTACTGTTGTCATTGATCATGCACCCAAGTTTATTGTTGTGATTGTAAATGCATCCAAGTCTATTGTTGTCAATACTAATACATACATGTTTCTTGTTGTCATTGATAATGCATCCAAGTTTATTGCTGTCGTAGTAAATGCATCCATGTTTATTGTTGTCATTGATAATGCATAAAAGTTTATTGTTGTCATTGTTAATGCGTCCAAGATTATTGTTGTCATTGCTAATCCATCCATGTTTATTGTTGTCATTATTAATACATCCAAGTTTATTGTTGTCATTGTTAATACATCCATCTTTGTTGTTGTCATTGTTAATGCATCCAAGCTTATTGCTGGCATTGCTAATGCATCCAAGTTTATTGTTGTCATTGTTAATGCATCTAAATTTATTATTGTCATTGCTAATACATCCAGGTTTATTGTTGTCATTGCTAACACATCCATCTTTATTGTTGTGATTGTTAATACATCCATGTTTATTGTTGTCATTGCTAATACATCCATGCTTTTGTTGTCATTGATAAACCATCCAAGTTTATTGTTGTCGTTCCTAATACATCCATGTTTATTTTTGTCATTGCTAATACATCCAAGTTTAGTGATGTCATTGCTAATACATCCATGTTTATTGTTGTCATTGATAATGCATCCAAGTTTATTGTTGTCATTGTTAATGCATCCAAGATTATTGTTGTCATTGCTAATACATCCAAGTTTAATGTTGTCATTGCTAATACATCCATGTTTATTGTTGTTATTGATAATGCATCCAAGTTTATTGTTGTCATTGTTAATACATCTATGTTTATTGTTGTCATTGATAATGCATCCATGTTTATTGTTGTCATTGCTAATACATCCAAGTTTATTGTTGTCATTGCTAAAACATCCATGTTTATTGTTGTCATTGATAATGCATCCAAGTTTTTTGTTGTCATTGTTAATCCATCCAAGCTTATTGTTGTCATTGTTAATACATCTATGTTTATTGTTGTCATTGATAATGCATCCAAGTTTATTGATGTCATTGATAATGCATCCAAGTTAATTGTTGTCATTGTTAATACATCTATGTTTATTGTTGTCAATGCTAATACATCCATGTTTATTGTTGTCATTGATAATGCATCCAAGTTTACTGTTGTCATTGATAATCCATCCATGTTTATTGTTGTCATTATTAATGCATCCAAGTTTATTGTTGTCATTATTAATACATCCATCATTGTTGTTGTTATTGTTAATGCATCCAAGCTTATTGTTGGCATTGCTAATGCATCCAAGTTAATTGGTGTCATTCCTAATGCATCTAAATTTATTCTTGTCATTGCTAATACATCCAAGTTTATTGTTGTAATTGCTAATATCTCCATGTTTATTGTTGTCATTGCTAATACCTCCAAGTCTATTGTTGTGATTGCTAATGCATCCATGTTTATTGTTGTCATTGCTAATACATCCATGTTTATTGCCTTCATTGCTAATGCATCCACGTTTATTGTTGTCATTGCTAACACATCCATGTTTATTGTTGTGATTGTTAATACATCAATGTTTATTGTTGCCATTGCTAATACATCCATGTTTATTGTTGTCATTGCTAATACATCCAAGTTTATTGTTGTCATTCCTACAACATCCATGTCTCTTGTTGTCATTGCTAATACATCCATGTTTATTGTTGTCATTGTTAATACATCGATGTTTATTGTTGTCGTTGTCAATACATCCAAGTTTATTCTTTTGATTGTTAATGCATCCAAGTTTATTCTTGTCATGTATTAGCAATGACAACAATAAACTTGGATGATTATCAATGACAACAATAAACATGGATCTATTAGCAATGACTACACTAAGCTTGGATGTATTAGCAATGACAACAATAAACTTGCTAGTACATCCAAGTTTAGTGTTGTCATTGCTAATACATCCATGTATATTGTTGTCATTGATAATGCATCCAAATTTATTGTTGTCATTGCTAATACATCCATGTTTATTGTTGTCATTGCTAACACATCCATTTTTATTGTTGTGATTGTTAATACATCCATGTTTATTGTTGTCATTGCTAACACATCCATGTTTATTCTTGTGATTGTTAATACATCCATGTTTATTGTTGTCATTGCAAATACATCCAAGTTTATTGCTGTCATTGTTAATACATCCAAGTTTATTGTTGCGATTGTTAATGCATCCAAGTTCATTGTTGTCATTGATAATGCATCCAAGTTTATTGTTGTCATTGAGAATGGATCAAAGTTTGTTGTTGTCATTACTAATAAATCCATGTTTTTTTTTGTCGTTGATAAAGCATCCAAGTTTATTGTTGTCATTGTTAATGCATCCAAGTTTATTGTTGTCATTGCTAATACATCCAAGTTAAGTGTTGTCATTGTTAATACATGCATGTTTATTGATGCCATTGATAATGCATCCAAGTTTATTGTTGTCATTGTTAATGCATCCAAGTTTATTGTTGTCATTGCTAATACATCCAAGTTTATTGTTGTCATTGCTAATACATCCATGGTTGTTGTTGTCATTGATAATGCATCCAAGTTTATTGTTGTCATTGTAAATGCTTCCATGTTTATTGTTGTCATTGATAATGCATCCAAGTTTATTGTTGTCATTGGTAATGCATCCAAGTTTATTGCTGTCATTGCTAATCCATCCATGTTTATTGTTGTCATTATTAATGCATCCAAGTTTATTGTTGTCATTATTAATACATCCATCTTTGTTTTTGTTATTGTTAATGCATCCAAGCTTATTGTTGGCTTTGCTAATGCATCCAAGTTAATTTTTGTCATTCCTAATGCATCTAAATTTATTATTGTCATTGCTAATAGATCGAAGTTTATTGTTGTCATTGCTAATATCTCCATGTTTATTGTTGTCATTGCTAATGCCTCCAAGTTTATTTTTCTCATTGTTAATACATCCAAGTTTATTGTTGTGATTGTTAATGCATCCAAGTTTATTGTTGTCATGTATTAGCAAAGACAACAATAAACTTGGATGATTATCAATGACAAAAATAAACATGGATGTATTAGCAATGACAACAATAAACTTGCTAATACATCCAAGTTTAGTTTTGTCGTTGCTAATACATCCATGTTTATTGTTGTCATTGATAATGCATCCAAGTTTACTGTTGTCATTGTTAATGTATCCAAGTTTATTGTTGGCGTTGCTAATGCATCCAAGTTAATTGTTGTCATTCCTAAAGCATCTAAATTTATTATTGTCATTGCTAATACATCGAAGTTTATTGTTGTGATTGCTAATGCATCCATGTTTATTGTTGTCATTGCTAATACATCCATGGTTATTGTTTTCATTGCTAATGCATCCACGTTTATTGTTGTCATTGCTAACACATCCATGTTTATTGTTGTGATTGTTAATACATCCATGTTTATTGTTGTCATTGCTAATACATCCATGTTTATTGTTGTCATTGCTAATACATCCAAGTTTATTGTTGTCATTCCTAAAACATCCATCTTTATTGTTGTCATTGTTAATACATCGATGTTTATTGTTGTCATTGTTAATACATCGATGTTTATTGTTGTCATTGTTAATACATCCAGGTTTATTGGTTTGATTGTTAATGCATCCAAGCTTATTGTTGTCATATATCAGCAATGACAACAATAAACTTGGATTATTATCAATGACAACATTAATCATGGATGTATTAACAATCACTACACCAAGCTTGGATGTATTAGCAATGACAGCAATAAACTTGCTAGTACATCCAAGTTTAGTGTTGTCATTGCTAATACATCCATGTATATTGTTGTCATTGATAATGCATCCAAATTTATTGTTGTCATTGTTAATACATCTATATTTATTGTTGTCATTGCTAATACATCCATGTTTATTGTTGTCATTGATAATGCATCCAAGTTTATTGTTGTCATTGTAAATGCTTCCAAGTTTATTGTTGTCATTGATAATGCATCCAAGTTTACTGTTGTCATTGATAATCCATCCATGTTTATTGTTGTCATTTTTAATGCATCCAAGTTTATTGTTGTCATTATTAATACATCCATCATTGTTGTTGTTATTGTTAATGCATCCAAGCTTATTGTTGGCATTGCCAATGCATCCAAGTTAATTGGTGTCATTCCTAATGCATCTAAATTTATTCTTGTCATTGCTAATACATCCAAGTTTATTGTTGTAATTGCTAATATCTCCATGTATATTGTTGTCATTGCTAATACCTCCAAGTCTATTGTTGTGATTGCTAATGCATCCATGTTTATTGTTGTCATTGCTAATACATCCATGTTTATTGCTTTCATTGCTAATGCATCCACGTTTATTGTTGTCATTGCTAACATATCCATGTTTATTGTTGTGATTGTTAATACATCCATGTTTATTGTTTTCATTGCTAATACATCCATGTTTATTGTTGTCATTGCTAATACATCCAAGTTTATTGTTGTCATTCCTACAACATCCATGTTTCTTTTTGCAATTGCTAATACATCCATGTTTATTGTTGTCATTGTTAATACATCGATGTTTATTGTTGTCGTTGTTAATACATCCAAGTTTATTCTCTTGATTGTTAATGCATCCAAGTTTATTCTTGTCATGTATTCGCAATGACAACAATAAACTTGCATGATTATCAATGACAACAATAAAAATGGATGTATTAGAAATGACTACACTAAGCTTGGATATATTAGCAATGACAACAATAAGCTTGCTAGTACATCCAAGTTTAGTGTTGTCATTGCTAATACATCCATGTATATTGTTGTCATTGATAATGCATCCAAATTTATTGTTGTCATTGCTAATACATCCATGTTTATTGTTGTCATTGCTAACACATCCATTTTTATAGTTGTGATTCTTAATACATGCATGTTTATTGTTGTCATTGCTAACACATCCATGTTTATTGTTGTGATTGTTAATACATCCATGTTTATTGTTGTCATTGCTAATACATCCAAGTTTATTGTTGTCATTGTTAATACATCCAAGTTTAGTATTGCGATTGTTAATGCATCCAAGTTCATTGTTGTCATTGATAATGCATCCAAGTTTATTGTTGTCATTGATAATGGATCCAAGTTTGTTGTTGTCATTACAAATAAATCCATGTTTTTTGTTGTCGTTGATAAAGCATCCAAGTTTATTGTTGTCATTGTTAATGCATCCAAGTTTATTGTTGTCATTGCTAATACATCCAAGTTTACTGTTGTCATTGTTAATACATCCAAGTTTATTGTTGTCATTGCTAATACATCCATGTTTATTGTTGTTATTGATGATGCATCGAAGTTTATTGTTGTCATTGTTAATACATCTATGTTTATTTTTGTCATTGATAATGCATCCAAGTTTATTGTTGTCATTGTTAATGCATCCAAGTTTATTGTTCTCATTGCTAATACATCCAAGTTTATTGTTGTCATTGCTAATACATCCATGCTTGTTGTTGTCATTGATAATGCATCCAAGTTTATTGTTGTCATTGTAAATGCTACCATGTTTTTTGTTGTCATTGATAATGCATCCAAGTTTATTGTTGTTATTGGTAATGCATCCAAGTTTATTGCTGTCATTGCTAATCCATCCATGTTTATTGTTGTCATTATTAATGCTTCCAAGTTTATTGTTGTCATTATTAATACATCCATCTTTGTTGTTGTTATTGTTAATGCATCCAAGCTTATTGTTGGCTTTGCTCATGCATCCAAGTTAATTGTCGTCATTAAATATGCATCTAAATTTATTATCGTCATTGCTAATACATCGAAGTTTATTGTTGTCATTGCTAATATCTCCATGTTTATTGTTGTCATTGCTAATGCCTCCAAGTTTATTTTTCTCATTGTTAATAGATCCAAGTTTATTGTTGTGATTGTTAATGCATCCAAGTTTATTGTTGTCATGTATTAGCAATGACAACAATAAACTTGGATTATTATCAATGACAACAATAAACATGGATGTATTAGTAATGACAACAATAAACTTGGTAATACATCCAAGTTTAGTGTTGTCATTGCTAATACATCCATGTTTATTGTTGTCATTGATAATGCATCCAAGTTTACTGTTGTCATTGTTAATGCATCCAAGTTTATTGTTGGCGTTGCTAATGCATCCAAGTTAATTGTTGTCATTCCTAAAACATCTAAATTTATTATTGTGATTGCTAATACATCAAAGTTTATTGTTGTGATTGCTAATGCATCCATGTTTATTGTTGTCATTGCTAATATATCCAAGTTTATTGTTGTCATTCCTAAAACATCCATGTTTCTTGTTGTCATTGCTGATACATCCATATTTATTGTTGTCATTGTTAATACATCGATGTTTATTGTTGTCGTTGTTAATACATCCAAGTTTATTCTTTTGATTGTTTTTCCATCCAAGTTTATTCTTGTCATGTATTAGCAATGACAACAATAAACTTGGATGATTATCAATGACAACAATAAACATGGATGGATTAGCAATGACTACACTAAGCTTGGATGTATTAGCAATGACAACAATAAACTTGCTAGTACATCCAAGTTTAGTGTTGTCATTGCTAATACATCCATGTATATTGTTGTCATTGATAATGCATCCAAATTTATTGTTGTCATTCCTAATACATCCATGTTTATTGTTGTCATTGCTAACACATCCATTTTTATTGTTGTGATTGCTAATACATCCATGTTTATTGTTGTCATTGCTAACACATCCATGTTTATTGTTGTGATTCATAATACATCCATGTTTATTGTTGTCATTGCTAATACATCCAAGTTTATTGTTGTCACTGTTAATACATCCAAGTTTCGTGTTGCGATTGTTAATGCATCCAAGTTCATTGTTGTCATTGATAATGCATCCAAGTTTACTGTTGTCATTGATAATGGATCCAACTTTATTGTTGTCATTACTAATAAATCCATGTTTTTTGTTGTCGTTGATAAAGCATCCAAGTTTATTGTTGTCATTGTTAATGCATCCAAGTTTATTGTTGTCATTGCTAATACATCCAAGTTTAGTGTTGTCATTGTTAATACATCCATGTTTATTGTTGTCATTGATAATGCATCCAAGTTTATGGTTGTCATTGTTAATGCATCAAAGTTTATTGTTGTCATTGCTAATACATCCAAGTTTATTGTTGTCATTGCTAATACATCCATGTTTATTGTTGTTATTGATGATGCATCCAAGTTTATTGTTGTCATTGTTAATACATCCATGTTTATTGTTGTCATTGATAATGCATCCAAGTTTATTGTTGTCATTGTTAATGCATCCAAGTTTATTGTTGTCATTGCTAATACATCCAAGCTTATTGTTGTCATTGCTAATACATCCATGCATGTTGTTGTCATTGATAATGCATCCAAGTTTATTGTTGTCATTGTAAATGCTTCCATGTTCATTGTTGTCATTGATAATGCATCCAAGTTTATTGTTGTCATTGGTAATGCATCCAAGTTTATTGTTGTCATTGCTAATCCATCCATGTTTATTGTTGTCATTATTAATGCATCCAAGTTTTTTGTTGTCATTATTAATACATCCATCTTTGTTGTTGTTATTGTTAATGCATCCAAGCTTATTGTTGGCATTGCTAATGCATCCAAGTTAATTGTTGTCATTCCTAATGCATCTAAATTTATTATTGTCATTGCTAATACATCGAAGTTTATTGTTGTCATTGCTAATATCTCCATGTTTATTGTTGTCATTGCTAATGCCTCCAAGTTTATTTTTGTCATTGTTAATACATCCAAGTTTATTGTTGTGATTGTTAATGCATCCAAGTTTATTGTTGTCATGTATTGGCAATGACAACAATAAACTTGGATGATTATCAATGACAACAATAAACATGGATATATTAGCAATGACAGCAATAAACTTGCTAATACATCCAAGTTTAGTGTTGTCATTGCTAATACATCCATGTTTATTGTTGTCATTGATAATGCATCCAAGTTTACTGTTGTCATTGTTAATGCATCCAAGTTCATTGTTGTCATTGCTAATACATCAACGTTTATTGTTGTCATTGCTAACACATCCATTTTTATTGTTGTGATTGTTAAAACATCTATGTTTATTGTTGTCATTGCTAACACATCCATCTTTATTGTTGTTATTGTTAATACATCCATGTTTATTGTTGTCATTGCTAATACATCAATCTTTTTGTTGTCATTGATAAAGCATCCAAGTTTATTGTTGTCGCTGCTTATACATCCGTGTTTATTGTTGTCATTGTTAAAACATTCATGTTTATTGTTGTCATTGCTAATACATCCATCTTTTTGGTGTCATTGATAAAGCATCCAAGTGTATTGTTGTCATTGTTAACGCTTCCAAGTTTATTTCTGTCATTGCTAATACATCCAAGTTTAGTGATGTCATTGCTAATACATCCATGTTTATTGTTGTCATTCCTAATGCCTCCTAGTTTATTTTTGTCATTGTTAATACATCCATGTTTATTGTTGTCACTGTTAAGACATCCAAGTTTATTCTTGTGATTGTTAATGCATCCAAGTTTACTATTGTCATTGCTAATACATCCACGTTTATTGTCGTCTCTGATAATGCATCCAAGTTTATTGTTGTCATTGATAATGCATTAACGTTTTTTGTTCTCATTGCTAATACGTCCAAGTTTATTTTTGTCATTGCTAATACAGCCAACTTTATTGTTGTCATTACTAATACATCCATGTTTATTGTTGTCATTGATAATGCATACAAGTTCATTGTTGTCATTGTTAATGCATCCATGTTTATTGTTGTCATTGATAATGAATCAAAGTTTATTGTTGTCATTGTCAATGCATCCAAGTTTATTGTTGTCATTGGTAATGCATCCATGTCCATTGTTGTCATTATTAATGCATCCAAGTTTATTGGTGTCATTGTTAATACATCCATGTTTATTGTTGTCATTGTTAATGCATCCAAGCTTATTGTTGTCATTGTTAATGCATCAAAGTTTATTGTTGTCATTTCTAATGCATCCAAATTTATTGTTGTCATTGCTAATACATCCAAGATTATTATTGTCATTGCTAATACCTCCATGTTTATTGTTGTCATTGCTAATACCTCCAAGTTTATTCTTGTGATTGCTAATGAATCCATGTTTATTCTTGTCTTTGCTAATACATCCATGTTTATTGTTTTCATTGCTAATGCATTCATTTTTATTGTTGTCATTCCTAATATATCCATGTTTATTATTGTGATTGTTAATACATCCATGTTTATTCTTGTCATTGCTAATACATCCATGTTTATTGTTGTCATTGCTAGTACATCCAAGTTTATTGTTGTAATTGTTAATACAACGATGTTTAGTGTTGTCATTGCTGATACATCCATGTTTACTGTTGTCATTGATCATGCACCCAAGTTTATTGTTGTGATTGTAAATGCATCCAAGTCTATTGTTGTCAATACTAATACATACATGTTTCTTGTTGTCATTGATAATGCATCCAAGTTTATTGCTGTCGTAGTAAATGCATCCATGTTTATTGTTGTCATTGATAATGCATAAAAGTTTATTGTTGTCATTGTTAATGCGTCCAAGATTATTGTTGTCATTGCTAATCCATCCATGTTTATTGTTGTCATTATTAATACATCCAAGTTTATTGTTGTCATTGTTAATACATCCATCTTTGTTGTTGTCATTGTTAATGCATCCAAGCTTATTGCTGGCATTGCTAATGCATCCAAGTTTATTGTTGTCATTGTTAATGCATCTAAATTTATTATTGTCATTGCTAATACATCCAGGTTTATTGTTGTCATTGCTAACACATCCATCTTTATTGTTGTGATTGTTAATACATCCATGTTTATTGTTGTCATTGCTAATACATCCATGCTTTTGTTGTCATTGATAAACCATCCAAGTTTATTGTTGTCGTTCCTAATACATCCATGTTTATTTTTGTCATTGCTAATACATCCAAGTTTAGTGATGTCATTGCTAATACATCCATGTTTATTGTTGTCATTGATAATGCATCCAAGTTTATTGTTGTCATTGTTAATGCATCCAAGATTATTGTTGTCATTGCTAATACATCCAAGTTTAATGTTGTCATTGCTAATACATCCATGTTTATTGTTGTTATTGATAATGCATCCAAGTTTATTGTTGTCATTGTTAATACATCTATGTTTATTGTTGTCATTGATAATGCATCCATGTTTATTGTTGTCATTGCTAATACATCCAAGTTTATTGTTGTCATTGCTAAAACATCCATGTTTATTGTTGTCATTGATAATGCATCCAAGTTTTTTGTTGTCATTGTTAATCCATCCAAGCTTATTGTTGTCATTGTTAATACATCTATGTTTATTGTTGTCATTGATAATGCATCCAAGTTTATTGATGTCATTGATAATGCATCCAAGTTAATTGTTGTCATTGTTAATACATCTATGTTTATTGTTGTCAATGCTAATACATCCATGTTTATTGTTGTCATTGATAATGCATCCAAGTTTACTGTTGTCATTGATAATCCATCCATGTTTATTGTTGTCATTATTAATGCATCCAAGTTTATTGTTGTCATTATTAATACATCCATCATTGTTGTTGTTATTGTTAATGCATCCAAGCTTATTGTTGGCATTGCTAATGCATCCAAGTTAATTGGTGTCATTCCTAATGCATCTAAATTTATTCTTGTCATTGCTAATACATCCAAGTTTATTGTTGTAATTGCTAATATCTCCATGTTTATTGTTGTCATTGCTAATACCTCCAAGTCTATTGTTGTGATTGCTAATGCATCCATGTTTATTGTTGTCATTGCTAATACATCCATGTTTATTGCCTTCATTGCTAATGCATCCACGTTTATTGTTGTCATTGCTAACACATCCATGTTTATTGTTGTGATTGTTAATACATCAATGTTTATTGTTGCCATTGCTAATACATCCATGTTTATTGTTGTCATTGCTAATACATCCAAGTTTATTGTTGTCATTCCTACAACATCCATGTCTCTTGTTGTCATTGCTAATACATCCATGTTTATTGTTGTCATTGTTAATACATCGATGTTTATTGTTGTCGTTGTCAATACATCCAAGTTTATTCTTTTGATTGTTAATGCATCCAAGTTTATTCTTGTCATGTATTAGCAATGACAACAATAAACTTGGATGATTATCAATGACAACAATAAACATGGATCTATTAGCAATGACTACACTAAGCTTGGATGTATTAGCAATGACAACAATAAACTTGCTAGTACATCCAAGTTTAGTGTTGTCATTGCTAATACATCCATGTATATTGTTGTCATTGATAATGCATCCAAATTTATTGTTGTCATTGCTAATACATCCATGTTTATTGTTGTCATTGCTAACACATCCATTTTTATTGTTGTGATTGTTAATACATCCATGTTTATTGTTGTCATTGCTAACACATCCATGTTTATTCTTGTGATTGTTAATACATCCATGTTTATTGTTGTCATTGCAAATACATCCAAGTTTATTGCTGTCATTGTTAATACATCCAAGTTTATTGTTGCGATTGTTAATGCATCCAAGTTCATTGTTGTCATTGATAATGCATCCAAGTTTATTGTTGTCATTGAGAATGGATCAAAGTTTGTTGTTGTCATTACTAATAAATCCATGTTTTTTTTTGTCGTTGATAAAGCATCCAAGTTTATTGTTGTCATTGTTAATGCATCCAAGTTTATTGTTGTCATTGCTAATACATCCAAGTTAAGTGTTGTCATTGTTAATACATGCATGTTTATTGATGCCATTGATAATGCATCCAAGTTTATTGTTGTCATTGTTAATGCATCCAAGTTTATTGTTGTCATTGCTAATACATCCAAGTTTATTGTTGTCATTGCTAATACATCCATGGTTGTTGTTGTCATTGATAATGCATCCAAGTTTATTGTTGTCATTGTAAATGCTTCCATGTTTATTGTTGTCATTGATAATGCATCCAAGTTTATTGTTGTCATTGGTAATGCATCCAAGTTTATTGCTGTCATTGCTAATCCATCCATGTTTATTGTTGTCATTATTAATGCATCCAAGTTTATTGTTGTCATTATTAATACATCCATCTTTGTTTTTGTTATTGTTAATGCATCCAAGCTTATTGTTGGCTTTGCTAATGCATCCAAGTTAATTTTTGTCATTCCTAATGCATCTAAATTTATTATTGTCATTGCTAATAGATCGAAGTTTATTGTTGTCATTGCTAATATCTCCATGTTTATTGTTGTCATTGCTAATGCCTCCAAGTTTATTTTTCTCATTGTTAATACATCCAAGTTTATTGTTGTGATTGTTAATGCATCCAAGTTTATTGTTGTCATGTATTAGCAAAGACAACAATAAACTTGGATGATTATCAATGACAAAAATAAACATGGATGTATTAGCAATGACAACAATAAACTTGCTAATACATCCAAGTTTAGTTTTGTCGTTGCTAATACATCCATGTTTATTGTTGTCATTGATAATGCATCCAAGTTTACTGTTGTCATTGTTAATGTATCCAAGTTTATTGTTGGCGTTGCTAATGCATCCAAGTTAATTGTTGTCATTCCTAAAGCATCTAAATTTATTATTGTCATTGCTAATACATCGAAGTTTATTGTTGTGATTGCTAATGCATCCATGTTTATTGTTGTCATTGCTAATACATCCATGGTTATTGTTTTCATTGCTAATGCATCCACGTTTATTGTTGTCATTGCTAACACATCCATGTTTATTGTTGTGATTGTTAATACATCCATGTTTATTGTTGTCATTGCTAATACATCCATGTTTATTGTTGTCATTGCTAATACATCCAAGTTTATTGTTGTCATTCCTAAAACATCCATCTTTATTGTTGTCATTGTTAATACATCGATGTTTATTGTTGTCATTGTTAATACATCGATGTTTATTGTTGTCATTGTTAATACATCCAGGTTTATTGGTTTGATTGTTAATGCATCCAAGCTTATTGTTGTCATATATCAGCAATGACAACAATAAACTTGGATTATTATCAATGACAACATTAATCATGGATGTATTAACAATCACTACACCAAGCTTGGATGTATTAGCAATGACAGCAATAAACTTGCTAGTACATCCAAGTTTAGTGTTGTCATTGCTAATACATCCATGTATATTGTTGTCATTGATAATGCATCCAAATTTATTGTTGTCATTGTTAATACATCTATATTTATTGTTGTCATTGCTAATACATCCATGTTTATTGTTGTCATTGATAATGCATCCAAGTTTATTGTTGTCATTGTAAATGCTTCCAAGTTTATTGTTGTCATTGATAATGCATCCAAGTTTACTGTTGTCATTGATAATCCATCCATGTTTATTGTTGTCATTTTTAATGCATCCAAGTTTATTGTTGTCATTATTAATACATCCATCATTGTTGTTGTTATTGTTAATGCATCCAAGCTTATTGTTGGCATTGCCAATGCATCCAAGTTAATTGGTGTCATTCCTAATGCATCTAAATTTATTCTTGTCATTGCTAATACATCCAAGTTTATTGTTGTAATTGCTAATATCTCCATGTATATTGTTGTCATTGCTAATACCTCCAAGTCTATTGTTGTGATTGCTAATGCATCCATGTTTATTGTTGTCATTGCTAATACATCCATGTTTATTGCTTTCATTGCTAATGCATCCACGTTTATTGTTGTCATTGCTAACATATCCATGTTTATTGTTGTGATTGTTAATACATCCATGTTTATTGTTTTCATTGCTAATACATCCATGTTTATTGTTGTCATTGCTAATACATCCAAGTTTATTGTTGTCATTCCTACAACATCCATGTTTCTTTTTGCAATTGCTAATACATCCATGTTTATTGTTGTCATTGTTAATACATCGATGTTTATTGTTGTCGTTGTTAATACATCCAAGTTTATTCTCTTGATTGTTAATGCATCCAAGTTTATTCTTGTCATGTATTCGCAATGACAACAATAAACTTGCATGATTATCAATGACAACAATAAAAATGGATGTATTAGAAATGACTACACTAAGCTTGGATATATTAGCAATGACAACAATAAGCTTGCTAGTACATCCAAGTTTAGTGTTGTCATTGCTAATACATCCATGTATATTGTTGTCATTGATAATGCATCCAAATTTATTGTTGTCATTGCTAATACATCCATGTTTATTGTTGTCATTGCTAACACATCCATTTTTATAGTTGTGATTCTTAATACATGCATGTTTATTGTTGTCATTGCTAACACATCCATGTTTATTGTTGTGATTGTTAATACATCCATGTTTATTGTTGTCATTGCTAATACATCCAAGTTTATTGTTGTCATTGTTAATACATCCAAGTTTAGTATTGCGATTGTTAATGCATCCAAGTTCATTGTTGTCATTGATAATGCATCCAAGTTTATTGTTGTCATTGATAATGGATCCAAGTTTGTTGTTGTCATTACAAATAAATCCATGTTTTTTGTTGTCGTTGATAAAGCATCCAAGTTTATTGTTGTCATTGTTAATGCATCCAAGTTTATTGTTGTCATTGCTAATACATCCAAGTTTACTGTTGTCATTGTTAATACATCCAAGTTTATTGTTGTCATTGCTAATACATCCATGTTTATTGTTGTTATTGATGATGCATCGAAGTTTATTGTTGTCATTGTTAATACATCTATGTTTATTTTTGTCATTGATAATGCATCCAAGTTTATTGTTGTCATTGTTAATGCATCCAAGTTTATTGTTCTCATTGCTAATACCTCCAAGTTTATTGTTGTCATTGCTAATACATCCATGCTTGTTGTTGTCATTGATAATGCATCCAAGTTTATTGTTGTCATTGTAAATGCTACCATGTTTTTTGTTGTCATTGATAATGCATCCAAGTTTATTGTTGTTATTGGTAATGCATCCAAGTTTATTGCTGTCATTGCTAATCCATCCATGTTTATTGTTGTCATTATTAATGCTTCCAAGTTTATTGTTGTCATTATTAATACATCCATCTTTGTTGTTGTTATTGTTAATGCATCCAAGCTTATTGTTGGCTTTGCTCATGCATCCAAGTTAATTGTCGTCATTAAATATGCATCTAAATTTATTATCGTCATTGCTAATACATCGAAGTTTATTGTTGTCATTGCTAATATCTCCATGTTTATTGTTGTCATTGCTAATGCCTCCAAGTTTATTTTTCTCATTGTTAATACATCCAAGTTTATTGTTGTGATTGTTAATGCATCCAAGTTTATTGTTGTCATGTATTAGCAATGACAACAATAAACTTGGATTATTATCAATGACAACAATAAACATGGATGTATTAGTAATGACAACAATAAACTTGGTAATACATCCAAGTTTAGTGTTGTCATTGCTAATACATCCATGTTTATTGTTGTCATTGATAATGCATCCAAGTTTACTGTTGTCATTGTTAATGCATCCAAGTTTATTGTTGGCGTTGCTAATGCATCCAAGTTAATTGTTGTCATTCCTAAAACATCTAAATTTATTATTGTGATTGCTAATACATCAAAGTTTATTGTTGTGATTGCTAATGCATCCATGTTTATTGTTGTCATTGCTAATATATCCAAGTTTATTGTTGTCATTCCTAAAACATCCATGTTTCTTGTTGTCATTGCTGATACATCCATATTTATTGTTGTCATTGTTAATACATCGATGTTTATTGTTGTCGTTGTTAATACATCCAAGTTTATTCTTTTGATTGTTTTTCCATCCAAGTTTATTCTTGTCATGTATTAGCAATGACAACAATAAACTTGGATGATTATCAATGACAACAATAAACATGGATGGATTAGCAATGACTACACTAAGCTTGGATGTATTAGCAATGACAACAATAAACTTGCTAGTACATCCAAGTTTAGTGTTGTCATTGCTAATACATCCATGTATATTGTTGTCATTGATAATGCATCCAAATTTATTGTTGTCATTCCTAATACATCCATGTTTATTGTTGTCATTGCTAACACATCCATTTTTATTGTTGTGATTGCTAATACATCCATGTTTATTGTTGTCATTGCTAACACATCCATGTTTATTGTTGTGATTCATAATACATCCATGTTTATTGTTGTCATTGCTAATACATCCAAGTTTATTGTTGTCACTGTTAATACATCCAAGTTTCGTGTTGCGATTGTTAATGCATCCAAGTTCATTGTTGTCATTGATAATGCATCCAAGTTTACTGTTGTCATTGATAATGGATCCAACTTTATTGTTGTCATTACTAATAAATCCATGTTTTTTGTTGTCGTTGATAAAGCATCCAAGTTTATTGTTGTCATTGTTAATGCATCCAAGTTTATTGTTGTCATTGCTAATACATCCAAGTTTAGTGTTGTCATTGTTAATACATCCATGTTTATTGTTGTCATTGATAATGCATCCAAGTTTATGGTTGTCATTGTTAATGCATCAAAGTTTATTGTTGTCATTGCTAATACATCCAAGTTTATTGTTGTCATTGCTAATACATCCATGTTTATTGTTGTTATTGATGATGCATCCAAGTTTATTGTTGTCATTGTTAATACATCCATGTTTATTGTTGTCATTGATAATGCATCCAAGTTTATTGTTGTCATTGTTAATGCATCCAAGTTTATTGTTGTCATTGCTAATACATCCAAGCTTATTGTTGTCATTGCTAATACATCCATGCATGTTGTTGTCATTGATAATGCATCCAAGTTTATTGTTGTCATTGTAAATGCTTCCATGTTCATTGTTGTCATTGATAATGCATCCAAGTTTATTGTTGTCATTGGTAATGCATCCAAGTTTATTGTTGTCATTGCTAATCCATCCATGTTTATTGTTGTCATTATTAATGCATCCAAGTTTTTTGTTGTCATTATTAATACATCCATCTTTGTTGTTGTTATTGTTAATGCATCCAAGCTTATTGTTGGCATTGCTAATGCATCCAAGTTAATTGTTGTCATTCCTAATGCATCTAAATTTATTATTGTCATTGCTAATACATCGAAGTTTATTGTTGTCATTGCTAATATCTCCATGTTTATTGTTGTCATTGCTAATGCCTCCAAGTTTATTTTTGTCATTGTTAATACATCCAAGTTTATTGTTGTGATTGTTAATGCATCCAAGTTTATTGTTGTCATGTATTGGCAATGACAACAATAAACTTGGATGATTATCAATGACAACAATAAACATGGATATATTAGCAATGACAGCAATAAACTTGCTAATACATCCAAGTTTAGTGTTGTCATTGCTAATACATCCATGTTTATTGTTGTCATTGATAATGCATCCAAGTTTACTGTTGTCATTGTTAATGCATCCAAGTTCATTGTTGTCATTGCTAATACATCAACGTTTATTGTTGTCATTGCTAACACATCCATTTTTATTGTTGTGATTGTTAAAACATCTATGTTTATTGTTGTCATTGCTAACACATCCATCTTTATTGTTGTTATTGTTAATACATCCATGTTTATTGTTGTCATTGCTAATACATCAATCTTTTTGTTGTCATTGATAAAGCATCCAAGTTTATTGTTGTCGCTGCTTATACATCCGTGTTTATTGTTGTCATTGTTAAAACATTCATGTTTATTGTTGTCATTGCTAATACATCCATCTTTTTGGTGTCATTGATAAAGCATCCAAGTGTATTGTTGTCATTGTTAACGCTTCCAAGTTTATTTCTGTCATTGCTAATACATCCAAGTTTAGTGATGTCATTGCTAATACATCCATGTTTATTGTTGTCATTCCTAATGCCTCCTAGTTTATTTTTGTCATTGTTAATACATCCATGTTTATTGTTGTCACTGTTAAGACATCCAAGTTTATTCTTGTGATTGTTAATGCATCCAAGTTTACTATTGTCATTGCTAATACATCCACGTTTATTGTCGTCTCTGATAATGCATCCAAGTTTATTGTTGTCATTGATAATGCATTAACGTTTTTTGTTCTCATTGCTAATACGTCCAAGTTTATTTTTGTCATTGCTAATACAGCCAACTTTATTGTTGTCATTACTAATACATCCATGTTTATTGTTGTCATTGATAATGCATACAAGTTCATTGTTGTCATTGTTAATGCATCCATGTTTATTGTTGTCATTGATAATGAATCAAAGTTTATTGTTGTCATTGTCAATGCATCCAAGTTTATTGTTGTCATTGGTAATGCATCCATGTCCATTGTTGTCATTATTAATGCATCCAAGTTTATTGGTGTCATTGTTAATACATCCATGTTTATTGTTGTCATTGTTAATGCATCCAAGCTTATTGTTGTCATTGTTAATGCATCAAAGTTTATTGTTGTCATTTCTAATGCATCCAAATTTATTGTTGTCATTGCTAATACATCCAAGATTATTATTGTCATTGCTAATACCTCCATGTTTATTGTTGTCATTGCTAATACCTCCAAGTTTATTCTTGTGATTGCTAATGAATCCATGTTTATTGTTGTCTTTGCTAATACATCCATGTTTATTGTTTTCATTGCTAATGCATTCATTTTTATTGTTGTCATTGCTAATATATCCATGTTTATTATTGTGATTGTTAATACATGCATGTTTATTCTTGTCATTGCTAATACATCCATGTTTATTGTTGTCATTGCAAGTACATCCAAGTTCATTGTTGTAATTGTTAATACAACGATGTTTAGTGTTGTCATTGCTGATACATACATGTTTCTTGTTGTCATTGATAATGCATCCAAGTTTATTGTTGTCATAGTAAATGCATCCATGTTTATTGTTGTCATTGATAATGCATAAAAGTTTATTGTTGTCATTGTTAATGCATCCAAGATTATTGTTGTCATTGCTAATCCATCCATGTTTATTGTTGTCATTATTAATGCATCCAAGTTTATTGTTGTCATTGTTAATACATCCATCTTTGTTGTTGTCATTGTCAATGCATCCAAGCTTATTGTTGGCATTGCTAATGCATCCAAGTTTATTGTTGTCATTGTCAATGCATCTAAATTTATTATTGTCATTCCTAATACATCGAGGTTTATTGTTGTCATTGCTAATACCTCCAAGTTTGTTGTTGTGATTGCTAATACATCCATGTTTATTGTTCTCAATGCTAATACATCCATGTTTATTGTTTTCATTGCTAATGCATCCATGTTTATTGTTGTGGTTGCTAACACATCCATGTTTACTGTTGTGATTGTTAATACATCCATGTGTATTGTTGTCATTGCTAATACATCCATGTTTATTGTTGTCATTGCTAATACATCCAAGTTTATTGTTGTCATTGCTAAAACATCCAAGTTTATTGTTGTCATTGCTAATACATCCATGTTTATTGTTGTCATTGTTAATACATCCATGTTTATTGCTATCATTGTTAATTCATCCAAGTTTATTGTTGAGATTGTTAATGCATCCAAGTTTATTGATGTCATGTATTAGCAACGACAACAATAAACTTGGATGATTATTAATGACAACAATAAACATGGATGTATTAGCAATGACAACACTAAACTTGGATGTATTAGCAATGACAACAATAAACTTGCTAATACATCCAAGCTTAGTGTTGTCATTGCTAGTACATCCATGTTTATTGTTGTCATTGATAATGCATCCAGGTTTACTATTGTCATTGTTAATGCATCCAACTTTATTGTTGTCATTGCTAATACATCCATGTTTATTGTTGTCATCGCTAACACAACCATTTTTAATGTTGCGATTGTTCATCCATCCATGTTTATTGTTGTCATTGCTAACACATCCATGTTTATTGTTGTGATTGTTAATACATCCATTTTATTGTTCTCATTGTTAATACATCCAAGTTTATTGTTGTCATTCCTAATACATCCATGTTTATTGTTGTCATTGTTAATACATGGATGTATTAGCAATGACAACACTAAACTTGGATGTATTAGCAATGACAACAACAAACTTGCCAATACATCCAAGTTTAGTGTTGTCATTGCTAATACATCCATGTTTATTGTTGTCATTGATAATCCATCCAGGTTTATTGTTGTCATTGTTAATGCATCCAACTTTATTGTTGTCATTGCTAATACATCCATGTTTATTGTTGTCATTGCTAACACATCCATGTTTATTGTTGTGATTGTTAATACATCCATTTTATTCTTGTCATTGTTAATACATCCAAGTTTATTGTTGTCATTCCTAATACATCCATGTTTATTGTTGTCATTGTTAATACATCCAAGTTTATTGGTATGATTGTCAATGCATCCAAGTTTATTGTTGTCATTGATAATGCATTCAAGTTTATTGTTGTCATTGTTAATGCATCCAAGTTTTTTGTTGTCACTGGCAATGCATCCAAGTTTATTGTTGTCATTGCTAATCCATCCATGTTTATTGTTGTCATTATTAATGCATCCAAGTTTATTGTTGTCATTATTAATACATCCATCTTTGTTGTTGTTACTGTTAATGCATCCAAGCTTATTGTTGGCATTGCTAATATCTCTATGTTTATTGTTATCATTGCTCATACCTCCAAGTTTATTGTTGTTATTGCTAATGAATCCATGTTTTTGGTTGTCATTGCTAATACATCCATGTTTATTGTTTTCGTTGCTAATGAATCCATGTTTATTGTTGTCATTGCTAGCACATCCATGTTTATTGTTGTGATTGTTAATACATCGATATTTATTGTTGTCATTGCTAATACATCCATGTTTATTGTTGTCATTATTAATACATCCATGTTTATTGTTGTCATTGTTAATACATCCAAGTTTATTGTTGTGATTCTTAATACATCTATGTTTATTGTTGTCATTGATAATGCATCCAAGTTTATTGTTGTCATTGTTAATGCATCCACGTTTATTGCTGTCATTGCTAATACATCCAAGTTTATTGTTGTCATTGCTAATACATCCATGTTTATTGTTGTTATTGATAATGCATCCAAGTTTATTGTTGTCATTGTTAATACATCTATGTTTATTGATGTCATTGATAATGCATCCAAGTTTATTGTTGTCATTGTTAATGCATCCAAGTTTATTGTTGTCATTGCTAATACATCCAAGTTTAGTGTTGTCATTGCAAATACATCCATGCTTATTGTTTTCATTGATAATGCATCCAAGATTATTGTTGTCATTGGTAATGCATCCAAGTTTATTGTTGTCATTGCTAATCCATCCATGTTTATTGTTGTCATTATTAATGCATCCAAGTTTATTGTTGTCATTATTAATACATCCATTTTTGTTGTTGTTACTGTTAATGCATCCAAGATTATTGTTGGCATTCCTAATATCTCTATGTTTATTGTTATCATTGCTCATACCTCCAAGTTTATTGTTGTTATTGCAAATGCATCCATGTTTTTGGTTGTCATTGCTAATACATCCATGTTTATTGTTTTCATTTCTAATGAATCCATGTTTATTGTTGTCATTGCTAGCACATCCATGTTTATTGTTGTGATTGTTATTACATCCATATTTATTGTTGCCATTGCTAATACATCCATGTTTATTGTTGTCATTATTAATACATCCATGTTTATTTTTGTCATTGTTAATACATCCAAGTTTATTGTTGTGATTGTTAATGAATCCAAGTTTATTGTTTTCATGTATTAGCAATGACATCAATAAGCTTGGATGATTATCAATGACAACAATAAACATGGATGTATTAGCAATGACAACAATAAACTTCCTAATACATCCAAGTTTACTGTTGTCATTGCTAATACATCCATGTTTATTGTTGTCATTGATAATGCATCCATGTTTACTGTTGTCATTGTTAATGCATCCAAGTTTATTGTTGTCATTGCTAATACATCCATGTTTATTGTTGTCATTGCTAACACATCCATTTTTATTGTTGTGATTGTTAATACATCCATGTCTATTGTTGTCCTTGCTGACACATCCACCTTTATTGTTGTGATTGTTAATACATCCATGTTTATTGTTGTCATTGCTAATCCATCCATCCTTTTGTTGTTATTGATAAAGCATCCAAGTGTATTGTTGTCGTTGCTAATACCTCCATGTTTATTTTTGTCATTGCTAATACATCCAAGTTTAGTGATGTCATTGCTAATACATCCATGTTTATTGTTGTCATTGATAATGCATCCACGTTTATTGTTGTCATTGTTAATGCATCCAAGATTATTGTTGTCATTGCTAATACATCAAAGTTTCTTGTTCTCATTCCTAATACATCCATGTCTATTGTTGTTATTGATAAGGCATCAAAGTTTATTGTTGTCATTGTTAATACATCTATGTTTATTGTTGTCATTGATAATGCATCCAAGTTTATTGTTGTCATTGTTAATGCATCCAAGTTTATTGCTGTCATTGCTAATGCTTCCATGTTTATTGTTGTCATTTCTAATGCATCCAAGTTCATTGTTGTCATGTATTAGCAATGACAACAATAAACTTGGATGATTATCAATCACAACAATAAACATGGATGTAGTAGCAATGACTACACTAAGCTTGGATGTATTAGCAATGACAACAATAAACTTGCTAGTACATCCAAGTTTAGTGTTGTCATTCCTAACACATCCATGTATATTGTTGTCATTGATAATGCATCCAAATTTATTGTTGTCATTGCTAATACATCCATGTTTATTGTTGTCATTGCTAATATCTCCTTGCTTATTGTTGTCATTGCTAATACATCCATGTTTATTGTTGTCATTGCTAATACATCCATGTTTATTGTTGTCATTGTTAAAACATCCAAGTTTATTCTTTTGATTGTTAATGCATCCAAGTTTATTGTTGCGATTGATAATGCATCCAAGCCTATTGTTGTCATTGATAATGCATCCAAGTTTATTGTTGTCAATGATAATGGATCCAAGTTTATTGTTGTCATTGCTAATACATCCATGTTTATTTTTGTCATTGCTAATACATCCAAGTTTATTCTTTTGATTGTTAATGCATCCAAGTTTATTGTTGTCATGTATTAGCAATGAGAACAATAAACTTGGAATATTATCAATGACAACAATAAACATGGATGTATTAGCAATGACTACACTAAGCTTGGATGTATTAGCAATGACAACAATAAACTTGCTAGTACATCCAAGTTTAGTGTTGTCATTGCTAATACATCCATGTATATTGTTGTCATTGATAATGCATCCAAATTTATTGTTTTCATTGCTAATACATCCTGTTTATTGTTGGCATTCCTAATATCTCTATGTTTATTGTTATCATTGCTCATACTTCCAAGTTTATTGTTGTTATTGCTAATGCATCCATGTTTTTGGTTGTCATTGCTAATACATCCATGTTTATTGTTTTCATTGCTAATGAATCCATGTTTATTGTTGTCATTGCTAGCACATCCATGTTTATTGTTGTGATTGTTATTACATCCATATTTATTGTTGTCATTGCTAATACATCCATGTTTATTGTTGTCATTATTAATACATCCATGTTTATATTTGTCATTGTTAATACATCCAAGTTTATTGTTGTCATCCAAGTTTATTGTTGTCATTGATAATGGATCCAAGTTTATTGTTGTCGTTACTAATAAATCCATGTTTTTTGTTGTCGTTGATAAAGCATCCAAGCTTATTGTTGTCATTGTTAATGCATCCAAGTTTAGTGCTGTCATTGTTAATACATCCATGTTTATTGTTGTCATTGATAATGCATCCAAGTTTATTGTTGTCATTGTTAATGCATCCAAGTTCTGTGTTGTCATTGCTAATACGTCCAAGTTATTTTTGTCATTGCTAATACATCCATGTTTATTGTTGTTAATGATGATGCATCCAAGTTTATTGTTGTCATTGTTAATACATCTATGTTTATTGATGTCATTGATAATGCATCCAAGTTTATTGTTGTCATTGTTAATGCATCCAAGTTTATTGTTGTCATTGCTAATACATCCAAGTTTAGTGTTGTCATTGCAAATACATCCATGCTTATTGTTTTCATTGATAATGCATCCAAGATTATTGTTGTCATTGGTAATGCATCCAAGTTTATTGTTGTCATTGCTAATCCATCCATGTTTATTGTTGTCATTATTAATGCATCCAAGTTTATTGTTGTCATTATTAATACATCCATTTTTGTTGTTGTTACTGTTAATGCATCCAAGATTATTGTTGGCATTCCTAATATCTCTATGTTTATTGTTATCATTGCTCATACCTCCAAGTTTATTGTTGTTATTGCAAATGCATCCATGTTTTTGGTTGTCATTGCTAATACATCCATGTTTATTGTTTTCATTTCTAATGAATCCATGTTTATTGTTGTCATTGCTAGCACATCCATGTTTATTGTTGTGATTGTTATTACATCCATATTTATTGTTGCCATTGCTAATACATCCATGTTTATTGTTGTCATTATTAATACATCCATGTTTATTTTTGTCATTGTTAATACATCCAAGTTTATTGTTGTGATTGTTAATGAATCCAAGTTTATTGTTTTCATGTATTAGCAATGACATCAATAAGCTTGGATGATTATCAATGACAACAATAAACATGGATGTATTAGCAATGACAACAATAAACTTCCTAATACATCCAAGTTTACTGTTGTCATTGCTAATACATCCATGTTTATTGTTGTCATTGATAATGCATCCATGTTTACTGTTGTCATTGTTAATGCATCCAAGTTTATTGTTGTCATTGCTAATACATCCATGTTTATTGTTGTCATTGCTAACACATCCATTTTTATTGTTGTGATTGTTAATACATCCATGTCTATTGTTGTCCTTGCTGACACATCCACCTTTATTGTTGTGATTGTTAATACATCCATGTTTATTGTTGTCATTGCTAATCCATCCATCCTTTTGTTGTTATTGATAAAGCATCCAAGTGTATTGTTGTCGTTGCTAATACCTCCATGTTTATTTTTGTCATTGCTAATACATCCAAGTTTAGTGATGTCATTGCTAATACATCCATGTTTATTGTTGTCATTGATAATGCATCCACGTTTATTGTTGTCATTGTTAATGCATCCAAGATTATTGTTGTCATTGCTAATACATCAAAGTTTCTTGTTCTCATTCCTAATACATCCATGTCTATTGTTGTTATTGATAAGGCATCAAAGTTTATTGTTGTCATTGTTAATACATCTATGTTTATTGTTGTCATTGATAATGCATCCAAGTTTATTGTTGTCATTGTTAATGCATCCAAGTTTATTGCTGTCATTGCTAATGCTTCCATGTTTATTGTTGTCATTTCTAATGCATCCAAGTTCATTGTTGTCATGTATTAGCAATGACAACAATAAACTTGGATGATTATCAATCACAACAATAAACATGGATGTAGTAGCAATGACTACACTAAGCTTGGATGTATTAGCAATGACAACAATAAACTTGCTAGTACATCCAAGTTTAGTGTTGTCATTCCTAACACATCCATGTATATTGTTGTCATTGATAATGCATCCAAATTTATTGTTGTCATTGCTAATACATCCATGTTTATTGTTGTCATTGCTAATATCTCCTTGCTTATTGTTGTCATTGCTAATACATCCATGTTTATTGTTGTCATTGCTAATACATCCATGTTTATTGTTGTCATTGTTAAAACATCCAAGTTTATTCTTTTGATTGTTAATGCATCCAAGTTTATTGTTGCGATTGATAATGCATCCAAGCCTATTGTTGTCATTGATAATGCATCCAAGTTTATTGTTGTCAATGATAATGGATCCAAGTTTATTGTTGTCATTGCTAATACATCCATGTTTATTTTTGTCATTGCTAATACATCCAAGTTTATTCTTTTGATTGTTAATGCATCCAAGTTTATTGTTGTCATGTATTAGCAATGAGAACAATAAACTTGGAATATTATCAATGACAACAATAAACATGGATGTATTAGCAATGACTACACTAAGCTTGGATGTATTAGCAATGACAACAATAAACTTGCTAGTACATCCAAGTTTAGTGTTGTCATTGCTAATACATCCATGTATATTGTTGTCATTGATAATGCATCCAAATTTATTGTTTTCATTGCTAATACATCCTGTTTATTGTTGGCATTCCTAATATCTCTATGTTTATTGTTATCATTGCTCATACTTCCAAGTTTATTGTTGTTATTGCTAATGCATCCATGTTTTTGGTTGTCATTGCTAATACATCCATGTTTATTGTTTTCATTGCTAATGAATCCATGTTTATTGTTGTCATTGCTAGCACATCCATGTTTATTGTTGTGATTGTTATTACATCCATATTTATTGTTGTCATTGCTAATACATCCATGTTTATTGTTGTCATTATTAATACATCCATGTTTATATTTGTCATTGTTAATACATCCAAGTTTATTGTTGTCATCCAAGTTTATTGTTGTCATTGATAATGGATCCAAGTTTATTGTTGTCGTTACTAATAAATCCATGTTTTTTGTTGTCGTTGATAAAGCATCCAAGCTTATTGTTGTCATTGTTAATGCATCCAAGTTTAGTGCTGTCATTGTTAATACATCCATGTTTATTGTTGTCATTGATAATGCATCCAAGTTTATTGTTGTCATTGTTAATGCATCCAAGTTCTGTGTTGTCATTGCTAATACGTCCAAGTTATTTTTGTCATTGCTAATACATCCATGTTTATTGTTGTTAATGATGATGCATCCAAGTTTATTGTTGTCATTGTTAATACATCTATGTTTATTGTTGTCATTGATAATGCATCCAAGTTTATTGTTGTCATTGTTAATGCATCCAAGTTTATTGTTGTCATTGCAAATACATCCAAGTTTATTGTTGTCATTGCTAATACATCCATGTTTGTTATTGTCATTGATAATGCATCCAAGTTTATTGTTGTCATTGTAAATGCTTCCATGTTTATAGTTGTCATTGATAATTCATCCAAGTTTATTGTTGTCATTGGTAATGCATCCAAGTTTATTGCTGTCATTGCTAATCAATCCATGTTTATTGTTGTCATTATTAATCATCCAAGTTTATTGTTGTCATTATTAATACATCCATCTTTGTTGTTGTTATTGTTAATGCGTCCAAGCTTATTGTTGGCATTGCTAATGCATCCAAGTTAATTGTTGTCATTGTTAATACATCCATGTTTATTGTTAATTCCTCTAAGTTCATTCTTGTCATTGATAATGCATCCAAGTTTATTGTTGTCATTGATAATGGATCCAAGTTTGTTGTTGTCATTACTAATAAATCCATGTTTTTTGTTGTCGTTGATCAAGCATCCAAGTTTATTGTTGTCATTGTTAATGCATCCAAGTTTATTGTTGTCATTGCTAATACATCCAAGTTTAGTGTTGTCATTGTTAATACATCCATGTTTATTGTTGTCATTGATAATGCATCCAAGTTTATTATTGTCATTGTTAATGCATCCAAGTTCATTGTTGTCATTGCTAATACATCCAAGTTTATTGTTGTTATTGATGATGCATCCAAGTTTATTGTTGTCATTGTTAATGCATCCAAGTTTATTGTTGTCATTGTTAATGCATCCAAGTTTATTGTTGTCATTGCTAATACATCCAAGTTTATTGTTGTCATTGCTAATACATCCATGCTTGTTGTTGTCATTGATAATGCATCCAAATTTATTGTTGTCATTGTAAATGCTTCCATGTTTATTGTTGTCATTGATAATGCCTCCAAGTTTATTGTTGTCATTGGTAATACATCCAAGTTTATTGTTGTCATTGCTAATCCAGCCATGTTTATTGTTGTCATTATTAATGCATCCAAGTTTATTGTTGTCATTATTAATACATCCATCTTTGTTGTTGTTATTGTTAATGCATCCAAGCTTATTGTTGGCATTGATAATGCATCCAAGTTAATTGTTGTCATTCCTAATGCATCTAAATTTATTATTGTCATTGCTAATACAGCCAAGTTTATTGTTGTCATTGCTAATGTCTCCATGTTTATTGTTGTCATTGCTAATACATCCATGTTTATTGTTGTCATTGCTAATACATCCAAGTTTATTGTTGTCATTCCTAAAACATCCATGTTTATTATTGTCATTGCTAATACATCCATGTTTACTGTTATCATTGTTAATACATCGATGTTTATTGTTGTCATTGTTAATACATCCAGGTTTATTGTTTTGATTGTTAATGCATCCAAGTTTATTGTTGTTATATATTAGCAATGACAACAATAAACTTGGATGATTATCAATGACAACAATAAAAATGGATGTATTAGCAATGACAACACGAAGCTTGGATGTATTAGCAATGACAACAATAAACTTGCTAGTACATCCAAGTTTAGTGTTGTCATTGCTAATAGATCCATGTATATTGTTGTCATTAATAATGCATTCAAATTTATTGTTGTCATTGTTAACACATCCATGTTTATTGTTGTCATTTCTAACACATCCCTTTTTATTCTTCTGATTGTTAATACATCCATGTTTATTGTTGTCATTGCTAACACATCCATGTTTATTGTTGTGATTGTTAATACATCCATGTTTATTGTTGTCATTGCTAATACATTCAAGTTTATTGTTGTCATTGCTAATACATCCATGTTTATTGTTGTCATTCATAATACATCCAAGCTGATTGTTGTGATTGTTAATGCATCCAAGTTTATTGTTGTCATTGATAATGCATCCAAGTTTATTGTTGTCATTGATAATGCATCCAAGTTTATTGTTGTCATTGGTAATACATCCATGCTTATTGTTCTCATTGATAAAGAATCCAAGTTTATTGTTGTCATTGTTAATGCATCCAAGTTTATTGTTGTCATTGCTAATAAATCCATATTTATTGTTGTCATTTGTAATACGTCCAAGTTTATTGTTGTCATTGCTAATGCATCCAAGTTTATTGCTGCCATCGCTAATACATCCATGTTTATTGTTATCATTACTAATACATCCAAGTTTATTCTTGTCGTTGCTAATGCATCAAAGTATATTGTTTTCATTGCTAATATATCCAGGTTTATTGTTGTCATTGCTAATACATCCATGTTTACTGTTGTTGTCATTGCTAATACAACCAAGTTTATTGTTGTCATTGCTAATACATCCAAGTTTATTGTTGTCATTGCTAATGCATCCATGTTTATTCCTGTCAATTCTAATACATCCAAATTTATTGTTGTCATTGAAAATGCATCCAAGGCAATTGTTGTCACCGCTAATACATCCATGTTTATTGTTGTCATTGCTAATACATCCAAGTTTATTGTTGTCATTGTTAATACATCCATGTTGATTGTTGTGATTGCTAATACATCCATTTTTATTGTTCTCATTGCTAATACTTCCAAGTTTATTGTTGTCATTGCTAATGCTTCCACTTTTATTGTTGTCATTTCTAATACAACCGAGTTCATTGTTTTCATTGATAATGCATCCAAGCCTATTGTTGTCATTGCTAATACATTGAAGTTTATTGTTGTCATTGCTAATACATCCAAGTTTATTTTGTCATTGCTAATACACCCATGTTTATTGTTGTCATTGCTAACACAACCATTTTTATTGTTGTGATTGTTAATACATCCATGATTATTGTTGTCATTGCTAACACATCCATGTTTATTGTTGTGATTGTTAAGACATCCATTATTTATTGTTGTCATTGCTAATACATCCAAGTTTGTTGTTGTCATTGTTAATACATCCAAGTTTATTGTTGTGATTGTTAATGCATCCAAGTTTATTGTTGTCGTTGATAATGCATCCAAGTTTATTGTTGTCATTGATAATGGATCCAAGTTTATTGTTGTCATTACTAATACATCCATGTTTTTTGTTGTCGTTGATAAAGCATCCAAGTTTATTGTTGTCATTGTTAATGCATCCAAGTTTATTGTTGTCATTGCTAATACATCCAAGTTTAGTGTTGTTATTGTTAATACATCCATGTTTATTGTTGTCATTGATAATGCATCCACGTTTATTTTTGTCACTGTTAATGCATCCAAGTTTATTGTTGTCATTGCTAATACATCCAAGTTTATTGTTGTCATTCCTAATACATCCATATTTATTGTTGTTATTGACGATGCATCCAAGTTTATCGTTGTCATTGTTAATACATCTATGTTTATTGTTGTCATTGATAATGCATCCAAGTTTATTGTTGTCATTGTTAATGCATCCAAGTTTATTGTTGTCATTGCTAGTACATCCAAGTTTATTGTTGTCATTGCTAATACATCCATGTTTGTTGTTGTCATTGATAATACATTCAAGTTTATTGTTGTCATTGTAAATGCTTCCTTGTTTATAGTTGTCATTGATAATGCATCCAAGTTTACTGTTGTCATTGGCAATGCATCCAAGTTTATTGCTGTCATTGCTAATCCATCCATGTTTATTGTTGTCATTATTAATGCATCCAAGTTTATTGTTGTCATTATTAATAGATCCATCTTTGTTGTTGTTATTGTTAATGCATCCAAGCTTATTGTTTTCATTGCTAATGAATCCAAGTTAATTGTTGTCATTCCTAATGCATCTAAATTTATTATTGTCATTGCTAATACATCGAAGGTTATTGTTGTCATTGCTAATATCTCCATGTTTATTGTTGCCGTTGCTAATGCCTCCAAGTTTATTGTTGTGAATGCTAATGCATCCATGTTTATTGTTGTCATTGCTAATACATCCATGTTTATTCTTTTCATTTCTAATGCATCCATGTTTATTCTTCTCATTGCTAACACATCCATGTTTATTGTTGTGATTGATAGTACATCCATGTTTATTGTTGTCATTGTTAATACATCCAAGTTTATTGTTGTGATTGTTAATGCATCCAAGTGTATTGTTGTCATGTATTAGCAATGACAACAATAAACTTGGATTATTATCAATGACACCAATAAACATCGATGTATTAGCAATGACAACAATAAACTTGCTAATACATCCGAGTTTATTGTTGTCATTCCTAATACATCCATATTTATTGTTGTCATTGCTAACACATCCATTTTTATTGTTGTGATTGCTAATACATCCATGTTCATTGTTGTCATTGCTAATACATCCATGTTTATTGTTGTCATTGCTAATACATCCATGTTTATTGTTGTCATTGCTAACACAACCATTTTTAATGTTGTGATTGTTATTACATCCATGTTCATTGATGTCATTGCTAATACATCCATGTTTATTGTTGTCATTGTTAATTCATCCATGTTTATTGTTGTCATTGTTAATACATCCAAGTTCATTGTTGTGATTGTTAATGCATCCAAGTTTATTGTTGTCATGTATTAGCAATGACAACAATAAACTTGGATGATTATCAATGACAACAATAAACATGGATGTATTAGCAATGACAACACTGACCTTGGATGTATTAGCAATGACAACAATAAACTTGATAATACATCCAAGTTTAGTGTTCTCATTGCTAATACATCCATGTTTATTGTTGTCATTGATAATGCATCCAAGTTTATTGTTGTCATTGTTAATGCATCCAAGTTTATTGTTGTCATTGCTAATACATCCATGTTTGTTGTTGTCATTGCTAACACATCCATTTTTATTGTTGTGATTGTTAATACATCCATGTTTATTGTTGTCATTGCTAACACATCCATGTTTATTGTTGTGATTGTTAATACATCCATGTGCATTGTTGTCATTGCAAATACATCCAAGTTTATTGTTGTCATTGCTAATATATCCATGTTTATTGTTGTCATTGTTAATACATCCAAGTTGATTGCTGTGATTGTTAATGAATCCAAGTTTATTGTTGTCATTAATAATGCATCCAGGTTTATTGTTGTCATTGATAATGCATCCAGGTTTATTGTTGTCATTGCTAATACATCCAAGTCTAGTGTTGTCATTGCTAATACATCCATGTTTATTGTTGTCATTGATAATGCATCCAAGTTTATTGTTGTCATTGTTAATGCATCCAAGATTCTTGTTGTCATTGCTAATACATCTAAGTTTATTGATGTCATTGCTAATACATCCATGTTTATTGTTGTTATTGATAATGCATCCAAGTTTATTGTTGTCATTGTTAATACATCTATGTTTATTGTTGTCATTGATAATGCATCCAAGTTTATTGTTGTCATTGTTAATGCATCCAAGTTTATTATTGTCATTGCTAATACATCCATTTTCATTGTTGTCATTGCTAAGACATCCAAGTTTATTGTTGTCATTGATAATGGATTGATAAAGTTTATTGCTGTGATTCTTAATGCATCCATGTTTATTGTTTTCATTGCTAATGTATCAAAGCTTATTTTTATGATTGCTAATCCAATACATCCAAGTTTGTTGTTCTGATTCCTAATGCATCCAAGTTTATTGTTGTCATTGCTAATACATCCAAATTTATTGTTGTGATTGCTAATACATCCAAGTTTATTGATCGGATTGCTAATACATCCAAGTTTATTGTTGTCATTGTTAATAAATCCAAATTTATTGTTGTCATTGCTAATACATCCAAGTTTATTGTTATCATTGCTATTACATCCAAGTTTATTGTTGTCATTGCTAATGCATCAAAGTATATTGTTGTCATTGCTAATATATTCAGGTTTATTCTTGTCATTGCTGATACATCCATGTTTATTGTTGTTGTCATTGCTAATACAACCAAGTTTATTGTTGTCATTGCTAATACATCCAAGTTTCTTGTTGTCATTGCTAATGCATCCATGTTTATTGTTGTCATTGCTAATACATCCATCTTTTTGTTGTCATTGATAAAGGATCCAAGTTTATTGTTGTCGTTGCTAATACATCCATGTTTATTGTTGTCATTGTTAAAACATTCATGTTTATTGTTGTCATTGCTAATACATCCATCTTTTTGGTGTCATTGATAAAGCATCCAAGTTTATTGTTGTCATTGTTAACGCATCCAAGTTTATTTTTGTCATTGCTAATACATCCAAGTTTAGTGATGTCATTGCTAATACATCCATGTTTATTGTTGTCATTGATAATGCATCCAAGTTTATTGTTGTCATTGTTAATGCATACAAGATTATTGTTGTCATTGCTAATACATCCAAGTTTATTGTTGTCATTGCTAATACATCCATGTTTATTGTTGTCATTGATAATACATCCAAGTTTATTGTTGTCATTGTTAATACATCTGTGTTTATTGTTGTCATTGATAATGCATCCAAGTTTATTGTTGTCATTGTTAATGCATCCAAGTTTATTGTTGTCATTGCTAATACATCCAAGTTTATTGTTGTCTTTGCTAATACATCCATGTTAATTGTTGTCATTGATAATGCATCCAAGTTTGTTGTTGTCATTGTTAATACATCTATGTTTATTGTTGTCATTGATAATGCATCCAAGTTTATTGTTGTCATTTATAATGCATTAAAGTTTATTGTTGTCATTGTTAATACATCTATGTTTATTGTTGTCATTGCTAATACATCCATGTTTATTGTTGTCATTGATAATGCATCCAAGTTTATTGTTGTCATTGTAAATGCTTCCATGTTTATTGTTGTCATTGATAATGCCTCCAAGTTTATTGTTGTCATTGGTAATACATCCAAGTTTACTGTTGTCATTGCTAATCCATCCATGTTTATTGTTGTCATTATTAATGCATCCAAGTTTATTGTTGTCATTATTAATACATCCATCTGTGTTGTTGTTATTGTTAATGCATCCAAGCTTATTGTTGGCATTGCTAATGGATCCAAGTTAATTGTTGTCATTCCTAATGCATCTAAATTTATTATTGTCATTGCTAATACAGCCAAGTTTATTGTTGTCATTGCTAATGTCTCCATGTTTATTGTTGTCATTGCTAATACATCCATGGTTATTGTTTTCATTGCTAATGCATCCACGTTTATTGTTGTCATTGCTAACACATCCATGTTTATTGTTGTTATTGTTAATACATCCATGTTTATTGTTGTCATTGCTAATACATCCATGTTTATTGTTGTCATTGCTAATACATCCAAGTTTATTGTTGTCATTCCTGAAACATCCATGTTTATTGTTGTCATTGCTAATACATCCATGTTTATTTTTATCATTTTTAATACATCGATGTTTATTGTTGTCATTGTTAATACATCCAGGCTTATTGTTTTGATTGTTAATGCATCCAAGTTTATTGTTGTCATATATTAGCAATCACAACAATAAACTTGGATGATTATCAATGACAACAATAAAAATGGGTGTATTAGCAATGACTACACCAAGCTTGGATGTATTAGCAATAACAGCAATAAACTTGCTAGTACATCCAAGTTTAGTGTTGTCATTGCTAATACATCCATGTATATTGTTGTCATTGATAATGCATCCAAATTAATTGTTGTCATTGTTAACACATCCATGTTTATTGTTGTCATTTCTAACACATCCCTTTTTATTCTTCTGATTGTTAATACATCCATGTTTATTGTTGTCATTGCTAACACATCCATGTTTATTGTTGTGATTGTTAATACATCCATGTTTATTGTTGTCATTGCTAATACATTCAAGTTTATTGTTGTCATTGCTAATACATCCATGTTTATTGTTGTCATTCATAATACATCCAAGCTGATTGTTGTGATTGTTAATGCATCCAAGTTTATTGTTGTCATTGATAATGCATCCAAGTTTATTGTTGTCATTGATAATGCATCCAAGTTTATTGTTGTCATTGGTAATACATCCATGCTTATTGTTCTCATTGATAAAGAATCCAAGTTTATTGTTGTCATTGTTAATGCATCCAAGTTTATTGTTGTCATTGCTAATAAATCCATATTTATTGTTGTCATTTGTAATACGTCCAAGTTTATTGTTGTCATTGCTAATGCATCCAAGTTTATTGCTGCCATCGCTAATACATCCATGTTTATTGTTATCATTACTAATACATCCAAGTTTATTCTTGTCGTTGCTAATGCATCAAAGTATATTGTTGTCATTGCTAATATATCCAGGTTTATTGTTGTCATTGCTAATACATCCATGTTTACTGTTGTTGTCATTGCTAATACAACCAAGTTTATTGTTGTCATTGCTAATACATCCAAGTTTATTGTTGTCATTGCTAATGCATCCATGTTTATTCCTGTCAATTCTAATACATCCAAATTTATTGTTGTCATTGAAAATGCATCCAAGGCAATTGTTGTCACCGCTAATACATCCATGTTTATTGTTGTCATTGCTAATACATCCAAGTTTATTGTTGTCATTGCTAATACATCCATGTTGATTGTTGTGATTGCTAATACATCCATTTTTATTGTTCTCATTGCTAATACTTCCAAGTTTATTGTTGTCATTGCTAATGCTTCCACTTTTATTGTTGTCATTTCTAATACAACCGAGTTCATTGTTTTCATTGATAATGCATCCAAGCCTATTGTTGTCATTGCTAATACATTGAAGTTTATTGTTGTCATTGCTAATACATCCAAGTTTATTTTGTCATTGCTAATACACCCATGTTTATTGTTGTCATTGCTAACACAACCATTTTTATTGTTGTGATTGTTAATACATCCATGATTATTGTTGTCATTGCTAACACATCCATGTTTATTGTTGTGATTGTTAAGACATCCATTATTTATTGTTGTCATTGCTAATACATCCAAGTTTGTTGTTGTCATTGTTAATACATCCAAGTTTATTGTTGTGATTGTTAATGCATCCAAGTTTATTGTTGTCGTTGATAATGCATCCAAGTTTATTGTTGTCATTGATAATGGATCCAAGTTTATTGTTGTCATTACTAATACATCCATGTTTTTTGTTGTCGTTGATAAAGCATCCAAGTTTATTGTTGTCATTGTTAATGCATCCAAGTTTATTGTTGTCATTGCTAATACATCCAAGTTTAGTGTTGTTATTGTTAATACATCCATGTTTATTGTTGTCATTGATAATGCATCCACGTTTATTTTTGTCACTGTTAATGCATCCAAGTTTATTGTTGTCATTGCTAATACATCCAAGTTTATTGTTGTCATTCCTAATACATCCATATTTATTGTTGTTATTGACGATGCATCCAAGTTTATCGTTGTCATTGTTAATACATCTATGTTTATTGTTGTCATTGATAATGCATCCAAGTTTATTGTTGTCATTCTTAATGCATCCAAGTTTATTGTTGTCATTGCTAGTACATCCAAGTTTATTGTTGTCATTGCTAATACATCCATGTTTGTTGTTGTCATTGATAATACATTCAAGTTTATTGTTGTCATTGTAAATGCTTCCTTGTTTATAGTTGTCATTGATAATGCATCCAAGTTTACTGTTGTCATTGGCAATGCATCCAAGTTTATTGCTGTCATTGCTAATCCATCCATGTTTATTGTTGTCATTATTAATGCATCCAAGTTTATTGTTGTCATTATTAATAGATCCATCTTTGTTGTTGTTATTGTTAATGCATCCAAGCTTATTGTTTTCATTGCTAATGCATCCAAGTTAATTGTTGTCATTCCTAATGCATCTAAATTTATTATTGTCATTGCTAATACATCGAAGGTTATTGTTGTCATTGCTAATATCTCCATGTTTATTGTTGCCGTTGCTAATGCCTCCAAGTTTATTGTTGTGAATGCTAATGCATCCATGTTTATTGTTGTCATTGCTAATACATCCATGTTTATTCTTTTCATTTCTAATGCATCCATGTTTATTCTTCTCATTGCTAACACATCCATGTTTATTGTTGTGATTGATAATACATCCATGTTTATTGTTGTCATTGTTAATACATCCAAGTTTATTGTTGTGATTGTTAATGCATCGAAGTTTATTGTTGTCATGTATTAGCAATGACAACAATAAACTTGGATTATTATCAATGACACCAATAAACATCGATGTATTAGCAATGACAACAATAAACTTGCTAATACATCCGAGTTTATTGTTGTCATTCCTAATACATCCATATTTATTGTTGTCATTGCTAACACATCCATTTTTATTGTTGTGATTGCTAATACATCCATGTTCATTGTTGTCATTGCTAATACATCCATGTTTATTGTTGTCATTGCTAATACATCCATGTTTATTGTTGTCATTGCTAACACAACCATTTTTAATGTTGTGATTGTTATTACATCCATGTTCATTGATGTCATTGCTAATACATCCATGTTTATTGTTGTCATTGTTAATTCATCCATGTTTATTGTTGTCATTGTTAATACATCCAAGTTCATTGTTGTGATTGTTAATGCATCCAAGTTTATTGTTGTCATGTATTAGCAATGACAACAATAAACTTGGATGATTATCAATGACAACAATAAACATGGATGTATTAGCAATGACAACACTGACCTTGGATGTATTAGCAATGACAACAATAAACTTGATAATACATCCAAGTTTAGTGTTCTCATTGCTAATACATCCATGTTTATTGTTGTCATTGATAATGCATCCAAGTTTATTGTTGTCATTGTTAATGCATCCAAGTTTATTGTTGTCATTGCTAATACATCCATGTTTGTTGTTGTCATTGCTAACACATCCATTTTTATTGTTGTGATTGTTAATACATCCATGTTTATTGTTGTCATTGCTAACACATCCATGTTTATTGTTGTGATTGTTAATACATCCATGTGCATTGTTGTCATTGCAAATACATCCAAGTTTATTGTTGTCATTGCTAATATATCCATGTTTATTGTTGTCATTGTTAATACATCCAAGTTGATTGCTGTGATTGTTAATGAATCCAAGTTTATTGTTGTCATTAATAATGCATCCAGGTTTATTGTTGTCATTGATAATGCATCCAGGTTTATTGTTGTCATTGCTAATACATCCAAGTCTAGTGTTGTCATTGCTAATACATCCATGTTTATTGTTGTCATTGATAATGCATCCAAGTTTATTGTTGTCATTGTTAATGCATCCAAGATTCTTGTTGTCATTGCTAATACATCTAAGTTTATTGATGTCATTGCTAATACATCCATGTTTATTGTTGTTATTGATAATGCATCCAAGTTTATTGTTGTCATTGTTAATACATCTATGTTTATTGTTGTCATTGATAATGCATCCAAGTTTATTGTTGTCATTGTTAATGCATCCAAGTTTATTATTGTCATTGCTAATACATCCATTTTCATTGTTGTCATTGCTAAGACATCCAAGTTTATTGTTGTCATTGATAATGGATTGATAAAGTTTATTGCTGTGATTCTTAATGCATCCATGTTTATTGTTTTCATTGCTAATGTATCAAAGCTTATTTTTATGATTGCTAATCCAATACATCCAAGTTTGTTGTTCTGATTCCTAATGCATCCAAGTTTATTGTTGTCATTGCTAATACATCCAAATTTATTGTTGTGATTGCTAATACATCCAAGTTTATTGATCGGATTGCTAATACATCCAAGTTTATTGTTGTCATTGTTAATAAATCCAAATTTATTGTTGTCATTGCTAATACATCCAAGTTTATCGTTGTCGTTGCTAATACATCCAAGATTATTGTTGTCATTGCTAATGCATCAAAGTTTATTGTTGTCATTGCTAATGCATCCAAGTTTATTGCTGGCATTTCTAATACATCCAAGTTTATTGTTATCATTGCTATTACATCCAAGTTTATTGTTGTCATTGCTAATGCATCAAAGTATATTGTTGTCATTGCTAATATATTCAGGTTTATTCTTGTCATTGCTGATACATCCATGTTTATTGTTGTTGTCATTGCTAATACAACCAAGTTTATTGTTGTCATTGCTAATACATCCAAGTTTCTTGTTGTCATTGCTAATGCATCCATGTTTATTGTTGTCATTGCTAATACATCCATCTTTTTGTTGTCATTGATAAAGGATCCAAGTTTATTGTTGTCGTTGCTAATACATCCATGTTTATTGTTGTCATTGTTAAAACATTCATGTTTATTGTTGTCATTGCTAATACATCCATCTTTTTGGTGTCATTGATAAAGCATCCAAGTTTATTGTTGTCATTGTTAACGCATCCAAGTTTATTTTTGTCATTGCTAATACATCCAAGTTTAGTGATGTCATTGCTAATACATCCATGTTTATTGTTGTCATTGATAATGCATCCAAGTTTATTGTTGTCATTGTTAATGCATACAAGATTATTGTTGTCATTGCTAATACATCCAAGTTTATTGTTGTCATTGCTAATACATCCATGTTTATTGTTGTCATTGATAATGCATCCAAGTTTATTGTTGTCATTGTTAATACATCTGTGTTTATTGTTGTCATTGATAATGCATCCAAGTTTATTGTTGTCATTGTTAATGCATCCAAGTTTATTGTTGTCATTGCTAATACATCCAAGTTTATTGTTGTCTTTGCTAATACATCCATGTTAATTGTTGTCATTGATAATGCATCCAAGTTTGTTGTTGTCATTGTTAATACATCTATGTTTATTGTTGTCATTGATAATGCATCCAAGTTTATTGTTGTCATTTATAATGCATTAAAGTTTATTGTTGTCATTGTTAATACATCTATGTTTATTGTTGTCATTGCTAATACATCCATGTTTATTGTTGTCATTGATAATGCATCCAAGTTTATTGTTGTCATTGTAAATGCTTCCATGTTTATTGTTGTCATTGATAATGCCTCCAAGTTTATTGTTGTCATTGGTAATACATCCAAGTTTACTGTTGTCATTGCTAATCCATCCATGTTTATTGTTGTCATTATTAATGCATCCAAGTTTATTGTTGTCATTATTAATACATCCATCTGTGTTGTTGTTATTGTTAATGCATCCAAGCTTATTGTTGGCATTGCTAATGGATCCAAGTTAATTGTTGTCATTCCTAATGCATCTAAATTTATTATTGTCATTGCTAATACAGCCAAGTTTATTGTTGTCATTGCTAATGTCTCCATGTTTATTGTTGTCATTGCTAATACATCCATGGTTATTGTTTTCATTGCTAATGCATCCACGTTTATTGTTGTCATTGCTAACACATCCATGTTTATTGTTGTGATTGTTAATACATCCATGTTTATTGTTGTCATTGCTAATACATCCATGTTTATTGTTGTCATTGCTAATACATCCAAGTTTATTGTTGTCATTCCTAAAACATCCATGTTTATTGTTGTCATTGCTAATACATCCATGTTTATTTTTATCATTTTTAATACATCGATGTTTATTGTTGTCATTGTTAATACATCCAGGCTTATTGTTTTGATTGTTAATGCATCCAAGTTTATTGTTGTCATATATTAGCAATGACAACAATAAACTTGGATGATTATCAATGACAACAATAAAAATGGGTGTATTAGCAATGACTACACCAAGCTTGGATGTATTAGCAATAACAGCAATAAACTTGCTAGTACATCCAAGTTTAGTGTTGTCATTGCTAATACATCCATGTATATTGTTGTCATTGATAATGCATCCAAATTAATTGTTGTCATTGTTAACACATCTATGTTTATTGTTGTCATTTCTAGCACATCCCTTTTTATTGTTCTGATCGTTAATACATCCATGTTTATTGTTGTCATTGCTAACACATCCATGTTTATTGTTGTGATTGTTAATACATCCATGTTTATTGTTGTCATTGCTAATATATTCAAGTTTATTGTTGTCATTGCTAATACATCCATGTCTATTGTTGTCATTAATAATACATCCAAGTTGATTGTTGTGATTGTTAATGCATCCAAGTTTATTGTTGTCATTGATATTGCATCCAAGTTTATTGTTGTCATTGATAATGCATCCAAGTTTATTGTTGTCATTGGTAATACATCCATGCTTATTGTTCGCATTGATAAAGAATCCAAGTTTATTGTTGTCATTGTTAATGCATCCAAGTTTATTGTTGTCATTGCTAATAAATCCATATTTATTGTTGTCATTTGTAATACGTCCAAGTTTATTGTTGTCATTGCTAATGCATCCAAGTTTATTGCTGCCATTGCTAATACATCCATGTTTATTGTTATCATTGCTAATACATCCAAGTTTATTGTTGTCGTTGCTAATACATCCATGTTTATTGTTGTCATTCATAATACATCCAAGTTGATTGTTGTGATTGTTAATGCATCCAAGTTTATTGTTGTCATTGATAATGCATCCAAGTTTATTGTTGTCATTGATAATGCATCCAAGTTTATTGTTGTCATTGGTAATACATCCATGCTTATTGTTCTCATTGATAAAGAATCCAAGTTTATTGTTGTCATTGTTAATGCATCCAAGTTTATTGTTGTCATTGCTAATAAATCCATATTTATTGTTGTCATTTGTAATACGTCCAAGTTTATTGTTGTCATTGCTAATGCATCCAAGTTTATTGCTGCCATTGCTAATACATCCATGTTTATTGTTATCATTGCTAATACATCCAAGGTTATTGTTGTCGTTGCTAATGCATCAAAGTATATTGTTGTCATTGCCAATATATCCAGGTTTATTGTCGTCATTGCTAATACATCCATGTTTACTGTTGTTGTCATTGCTAATACAACCAAGTTTATTGTTGTCATTGCTAATACATCCAAGTTTATTGTTGTCATTGCTAATGCATCCATGTTTATTGTTGTCAATTCTAATACATCCAAATTTATTGTTGTCATTGAAAATGCATCCAAGGCAATTGTTGTCATTGCTCATACATCCATGTTTATTTTTGTCATTGCTAATACATCCAAGTTTATTGTTGTCATTGCTAATACATCCATGTTTATTGTTGTGATTGCTAATACATTCAAGTTTATTGTTGTGATTGCTAATACATCCATGTTTATTGTTCTCATTGCTAATACTTCCAAGTTTATTGTTGTCATTGCTAATGCTTCCACGTTTATTGTTGTCATTTATAATACAGCCGAGTTCATTGTTTTCATTGATAATGCATCCAAACCTATTGTTGTCATTGCTAATACATTGAAGTTTATTGTTGTCATTGCTAATACATCCAAGTTTATTTTGTCATTGCTAATACATCCATGTTTATTGTTGTCATTGCTAACACAACCATTTTTATTGTTGTGATTGTTAATACATCCATGATTATTGTTGTCATTGCTAACACATCCATGTTTATTGTTGTGATTGTTAAAACATCCATGATTATTGTTGTCATTGCTAATACATCCAAGTTTGTTGTTGTCATTGTTAATACATCCAAGTTTATTGTTGTCATTGCTAATACATCCAAGTTTAGTGTTGTCATTGTTAATACATCCATGTTTATTGTTGTCATTGATAATGCATCCACGTTTATTTTTGTCACTGTTAATGCATCCAAGTTTATTGTTGTCATTGCTAATACATCCAAGTTAATTGTTGTCATCGCTAATACATCCATATTTATTGTTGTTATTGACGATGCATCCAAGTTTATTGTTGTCATTGTTAATACATCTATGTTTATTGTTGTCATTGATAATGCATCCAAGTTTATTGTTGTCATTGTTAATGCATCCAAGTTTATTGTTGTCATTGCTAGTACATCCAAGTTTACTGTTGTCATTGCTAATACATCCATGTTTGTTGTTGTCATTGCTAATACATCCATGTTTGTTGTTGTCATTGATAATACATTCAAGTTTATTGTTGTCATTGTAAATGCGTCCTTGTTTATAGTTGTCATTGATAATGCATCCAAGTTTATTGTTGTCATTGGCAATGCATCCAAGTTTATTGCTGTCATTGCTAATCCATCCATGTTTATTGTTGTCATTATTAATGCATCCAAGTTTATTGTTGTCATTATTAATAGATCCATCTTTGTTGTTGTTATTGTTAATGCATCCAAGCTTATTGTTTTCATTGCTAATGCATCCAAGTTAATTTTTGTCATTCCTAATGCATCTAAATTTATTATTGTCATTGCTAATACATCGAAGTTTATTGTTGTCATTGCTAATATCTCCATTTTTATTGTTGCCGTTGCTAATGCCTCCAAGTTTATTGTTGTGATTGCTAATGCATCCATGTTTATTGTTGTCATTGCTAATACATCCATGTTTATTCTTTTCATTGCTAATGCATCCATGTTTATTGTTCTCATTGCTAACACATCCATGTTTATTGTTGTGATTGTTGATACATCCATGTTTATTGTTGTCATTGCTAATACATCCATGTTTATTGTTGTCATTGCTAATACATCCATGTTTATTGTTGTCATTGCTAACACAACCATTTTTAATGTTGCGATTGTTCATACATCCATGTTTATTGTTGTCATTGCTAACACATCCATGTTTATTGTTGTGATTGTTAATACATCCATGTTTATTGATGTCATTGCTAATACATCCATGTTTATTGTTGTGATTGTTAATACATCCATGTTTATTGTTGTCATTGCTAACACATCCATGTTTATTGTTGTGATTGTTAATACATCCATGTGTATTGTTGTCATTGCTAATACATCCAAGTTTATTGTTGTCATTGCTAATATATCCATGTTTATTGTTGTCATTGTTAATACATCCAAGTTGATTGTTGTGATTGTTAATGCATCCAAGTTTATTGTTGTCATTGATAATGCATCCAGGTTTATTGTTGTCATTGATAATGCGTCCATGTTTATTGTTGTCATTGATAATGCATCCAAGTTTATTGTTGTCATTGTTAATGCATCCAAGATTCTTGTTGTCATTGCTAATACATCTAAGTTTATTGTTGTCATTGCTAATACATCGATGTTTATTGTTGTTATTGATAATGCATCCAAGTTTATTGTTGTCATTGTTAAAACATCTATGTTTATTGTTGTCATTGATAATTCATCCAAGTTTATTGTTGTCATTGTTAATGCATCCAAGTTTATTATTGTCATTGCTAATACATCCATTTTCATTGTTGTCATTGCTAAGACATCCAAGTTTATTGTTGTCATTGATAATGCATTAATAAAGTTTATTGCTGTGATTCTTAATACATCCATGTTTATTGTTTTCATTGCTAATTTATCAAAGTTTATTTTTATGATTGCTAATCCAATACATCCAAGTTTGTTGTTCTGGTTGCTAATGCATCCAGGTTTATTGTTGTCATTGCTAATACATCCAAGTTTATTGTTGTGATTGCTAATACATCCAAGTTTATTGATGGGATTGCTAATGCATCCAAGTTTATTGTTGTCATTGTTAAAAAATCCAAATTTATTGTTGTCATTGCTAATACATCCAAGTTTATCGTTGTCGTTGCTAATACATCCAAGATTATTGTTGTCATTGCTAATGCATCAAAGTTTATTGTTGTCATTGCTGATACATCCAAATGTATTGTTGTCATTGCTAATGCATCCATGTTTATTGGTGTCATTACTAATACATCCAAGTTTATTGTTTTCATTGCTAATGCATCCATATTTATTGTTCTCATTGCTAATACATCCATGTTTATTGTTGTGATTGATAATACATTCATATTTATTGTTCTCATTGCTAATACATCCATGTTTATTGTTGTCATTGTTGATACATCCAAGTTTATTGTTGTCATTGCTAATACATTCATGTTTACTGTTGTCATTGCTAATACATCCAAGTTTATTGTTGTCATTGATAACGCATCCAAGTTTATTGTTTTCGTTGCTAATTCATCCATGTTTATTGTTGTCATTGATAATTCATCCAACCTTATTGGTGGCGCTCACCAGATAATATGTACTTTGGATAGAGTTACGTATGTAAGGTGAAGTAGTTCACATTTAAAACATGCACAGTGGAGAGAATGTTTGCATACCTCTATGTTACATTAATGTAATGTGGATGATATTTCTTTGGATATTGTACTTTTGGAAATTTTACATGATTTAAGCACACTGCTAACTAAAATGACTGCTCCCTTGTGTTAAAAAATCAGTCTGAATTAGTCTAAAGTACACTATACATAGCAGCTATTTAAATAGGGAAAATGTATTTTGCCAGACTAGACAATACCAGCTTCTGAAAGTGCAATGAATGACTTACCAAATATATAAAATGTAAAAAAAAGTTATCGGCTCTTTTTTATACAATTTACCTCTGAAGTTCAGGAAGTGAAAATGACCAAGTAGAGCTAGCACTTTTTTGAAAGGTGCACATTTGAAGTAAGGCCAAGCTGTATACTCTATAACCCATAGTACACCCATGAATCATACACCAAAATAAAGGGAATTAAAGGCTCTTTGCATTATACCCAAGATATACAAGGTCTTTTTTAAATAGCTAGTATAACCAGTGAGGAAAGCCGGGGACATTCTTTTTCTTTAAAATCCTAACCCTATGCAAAATGCGAAACTGTATAGCGCCACCATTTCTGTCATTGATAATGCATCCAACTTTATTGTTGGCATTGATAATGCATCCAAGTTTATTGTTGTCATTCCTAATACATCCAAGTTTATTGTTGTCATTGCTAATACATCCATGTTTATTGTTGTCATTGATCATGCATCCAATTTATTGTTGTCATTGTTAATGAATCCAAGCTTATTGTTCTCATTGTTAATGCATCCAAGTTTATTGCTGTCATTGCTAATACATCCATGTTTATTGTTGTCATTGATAATGGATCCAAGTTTATTGTTGTCATTGTTAATACATCCAAGTGTATTGTCGTCATTGGTAATGCATCCATGTTTATTGTTGTCATTGCTAACACATCCATGTTTATTGTTGGCATTGATAATGCATCCAAGTTTATTGTTGTCATTCATAATACATCGAAGTTTATTGTTGTCATTGATAATGCATCCATGTTTATTGTTGTCATTGCTAAATCATCCAAGTTAATTGTTGTCATTGCTAATACATCCACGTTTACTGCTCTCATTGCTAATACATCCAAGTTTATTGTTGTCATTGCTAATACATCCAAGTTTATTGTTGTCATTGCTGATACATCCAAGTTTATTGTTATCATTGATAATGCATCCAAGTTTATTGTCATTGATAATGCATCCAAGTTTATTGATGTCATTGATAATGCATCCAAGTTTATTGTTGTCATTGTTAAGGCATCCAAGTTTATTGTTGTCATTATTAATACATCCATGTTTATTGTTGTCATTTGTAATACATCCAAGTTTATTGATGTCATTGCTAATGCATCCAAGTTTATTGCTGGCATTTCTAATGCATCCAAGTTTATTGTTATCATTGCTATTACATCCAAGTTTATTGTTGTCATTGCTAATGCATCAAAGTATATTGTTGTCATTGCTAATATATCCAGGTTTATTGTTGTCATTGCTGATACATCCATGTTTATTGTTGTTGTCATTGCTAATACAACCAAGTTTATTGTTGTCATTGCTAATACATCGAAGTTTATTGTTGTCATTGCTAATACATCCAAGTTTATTGTTGTCATTGCTAATACATCCATGTTTATTGTTGTGATTGCTAATACATTCAAGTTTATTTTTGTGATTGCTAATACATTCATGTTTATTGTTGTCATTGCTAATACATCCAAGTTTATTGTTGTCATTGCTAATGCATCCATGTTTATTGTTGGCATTTCTAATACATCCAAGTTCATTGTTTTCATTGATAATGGATCCAAGCCTATTGTTGTCATTGCTAATACATTGAAGTTTATTGTTGTCATTGCTAATACATCCATGTTTATTGTTTTCATTGCTAATACATTCAAGTTTATTGTTGTCATTGATAATGCATCCATGTTTATTGCTGTGATTGCTAATACATCCATGTTTATTGTTTTCATTGCTAATGTATCAAGGTTTATTGTTATGTCTAATACATCTAAGTTTCTTGTTGTGATTGGTAATGCATCGAATTTTATTGTTGTGATTGCTAATACATCCATGTTTATTGCTGTCATTGCTAATACTTCCAAGTTTATTGTTGGCATTGCTAATGCATCCATGTTTATTGTTGTCATTTCTAATACATCCAAGTTTATTGTTGTCATTGATAATGCATCCAAGGCAATTGTTGTCATTGCTAAATCATCCAAGTTTATTGTTGTCATTGCTAATACATCCACGTTTACTGTTCTCATTGCTAATACATCCAAGTTTATTGTTGTCATTGATAATACATCCATTTTTATTGTTGTCATTGCTAATACATCCAAGTTTATTGTTGTGATTTCTAATACATCCATGTTTATTGTTGTGATTGCTAATACATCCAAGTTTATTGTTATCATTGCTAATACATCCAAGTTTATTGTTGTCATTGCTAATACATCCAAGTTTATTGTTGTCATTGATAATGCATCCTAGCCTATTGTTGTCATTGCTAATACATTCAAGTTTATTGTTGTCATTGCTAATACATTCAAGTTTATTGTTGTCATTGCTAATACATTCAAGTTTATTGTTGTCATTGCTAATACATCCAAGTTTATTGTTATCATTGCTAATACATCCACGTTTATTGTTGTCATTGCAAATACATCCAAGTTTATTGTTGTCATTGATAATGCATCCTAGCCTATTGTTGTCATTGCTAATACATTCAAGTTTATTGTTGTCATTGCTAATACATTCAAGTTTATTGTTGTCATTGCTAATACATCCAAGTTTATTTTTGTCATTGCTAATACATGCATGTTTATTGCTGTCATTGCTAATACATTCAAGTTTATTGTTTTCATTGCTAATACATCCACATTTTTTTGTTGTCATTGATAATGCATCCAAGTTTATTGATGTCATTGATAATGCATCCAAGTTTATTGTTGTCATTGTTAAGGCATCCAAGTTTATTGTTGTCATTATTAATACATCCATGTTTATTGTTGTCATTTGTAATACATCCAAGTTTATTGATGTCATTGCTAATGCATCCAAGTTTATTGCTGGCATTTCTAATGCATCCAAGTTTATTGTTATCATTGCTATTACATCCAAGTTTATTGTTGTCATTGCTAATGCATCAAAGTATATTGTTGTCATTGCTAATATATCCAGGTTTATTGTTGTCATTGCTGATACATCCATGTTTATTGTTGTTGTCATTGCTAATACAACCAAGTTTATTGTTGTCATTGCTAATACATCCAAGTTTATTGTTGTCATTGCTAATACATCCAAGTTTATTGTTGTCATTGCTAATACATCCATGTTTATTGTTGTGATTGCTAATACATTCAAGTTTATTTTTGTGATTGCTAATACATTCATGTTTATTGTTGTCATTGCTAATACATCCAAGTTTATTGTTGTCATTGCTAATGCATCCATGTTTATTGTTGGCATTTCTAATACATCCAAGTTCATTGTTTTCATTGATAATGGATCCAAGCCTATTGTTGTCATTGCTAATACATTGAAGTTTATTGTTGTCATTGCTAATACATCCATGTTTATTGTTTTCATTGCTAATACATTCAAGTTTATTGTTGTCATTGATAATGCATCCATGTTTATTGCTGTGATTGCTAATACATCCATGTTTATTGTTTTCATTGCTAATGTATCAAGGTTTATTGTTATGTCTAATACATCTAAGTTTCTTGTTGTGATTGGTAATGCATCGAATTTTATTGTTGTGATTGCTAATACATCCATGTTTATTGCTGTCATTGCTAATACTTCCAAGTTTATTGTTGGCATTGCTAATGCATCCATGTTTATTGTTGTCATTTCTAATACATCCAAGTTTATTGTTGTCATTGATAATGCATCCAAGGCAATTGTTGTCATTGCTAAATCATCCAAGTTTATTGTTGTCATTGCTAATACATCCACGTTTACTGTTCTCATTGCTAATACATCCAAGTTTATTGTTGTCATTGATAATACATCCATTTTTATTGTTGTCATTGCTAATACATCCAAGTTTATTGTTGTGATTTCTAATACATCCATGTTTATTGTTGTGATTGCTAATACATCCAAGTTTATTGTTATCATTGCTAATACATCCAAGTTTATTGTTGTCATTGCTAATACATCCAAGTTTATTGTTGTCATTGATAATGCATCCTAGCCTATTGTTGTCATTGCTAATACATTCAAGTTTATTGTTGTCATTGCTAATACATTCAAGTTTATTGTTGTCATTGCTAATACATTCAAGTTTATTGTTGTCATTGCTAATACATCCAAGTTTATTGTTATCATTGCTAATACATCCACGTTTATTGTTGTCATTGCTAATACATCCAAGTTTATTGTTGTCATTGATAATGCATCCTAGCCTATTGTTGTCATTGCTAATACATTCAAGTTTATTGTTGTCATTGCTAATACATTCAAGTTTATTGTTGTCATTGCTAATACATCCAAGTTTATTTTTGTCATTGCTAATACATGCATGTTTATTGCTGTCATTGCTAATACATTCAAGTTTATTGTTTTCATTGCTAATACATCCACATTTTTTTGTTGTCATTGATAATGCATCCATGTTTATTGCTGTGATTGCTAATACATCCATGTTTATTGTTTTCATTGCTAATGTATCAAGGTTTATTGTTATGATTGCTAATCTAATTGTTATGATTGCTAATCTAATACATCCAAGTTTGTTGTTGTGATTGCTAATGCATCGAAGTTTATTGTTGTCATTGCTAATACATCCAGGTTTATTGATGTGATTGCTAATGCATCCAAGTTTATTGTTGCCATTGTTAATTGATCCAGGTTTATTGTTGTCATTGCTAATACATCCAAGTTTATTGTTGTCATTGCTAATATATCCAAGTTTATTGCTGTCATTGCTAATACATCCAAGTTTATTGTTGTCATTGCTAATCCATCTATGTTTATTGTTGTCATTGTTAATGCATCCAAGTTTATTGTATTCATTGATAATGCATCCAAGGCTGTTGTTGTCATTGCTAATACATCCAAGTTTATTGTTGTCATTGCTAATACATCCATGTTTATTGTTGTGATTGCTAACACATCCATGTTTATTGTTGTCATTTCTAATATGTTTATTGTTGTCATTTCTAATACATCCAAGTTTATTGTTGTCATTGCTAATACATCCAAGTGTATTGTTGTCATTGCTAATGCATCCAAGGCTGTTGTTGTCATTACTAATACATCCAAGTGTATTGTTGTCATTGATAACACATCCAAGTTTATTGTTGTCATTGCTAATACATCCATGTTTATTGTTGTGATTGCTAATACATCCATGTTTATTGTTGTCATTTCTAATATGTTCATTGTTGTCATTTCTAATACATCCATGTTTATTGTTTTCATTGCTAATTTATCAAAGTTTATTTTTATGATTGCTAATCCAATACATCCAAGTTTGTTGTTCTGATTGCTAATGCATCCAGGTTTATTGTTGTCATTGCTAATACATCCAAGTTTATTGTTGTGATTGCTAATACATCCAAGTTTATTGATGGGATTGCTAATGCATCCAAGTTTATTGTTGTCATTGTTAAAAAATCCAAATTTATTGTTGTCATTGCTAATACATCCAAGTTTATCGTTGTCGTTGCTAATACATCCAAGATTATTGTTGTCATTGCTAATGCATCAAAGTTTATTGTTGTCATTGCTGATACATCCAAATGTATTGTTGTCATTGCTAATGCATCCATGTTTATTGGTGTCATTACTAATACATCCAAGTTTATTGTTTTCATTGCTAATGCATCCATATTTATTGTTCTCATTGCTAATACATCCATGTTTATTGTTGTGATTGATAATACATTCATATTTATTGTTCTCATTGCTAATACATCCATGTTTATTGTTGTCATTGTTGATACATCCAAGTTTATTGTTGTCATTGCTAATACATTCATGTTTACTGTTGTCATTGCTAATACATCCAAGTTTATTGTTGTCATTGATAACGCATCCAAGTTTATTGTTTTCGTTGCTAATTCATCCATGTTTATTGTTGTCATTGATAATTCATCCAACCTTATTGGTGGCGCTCACCAGATAATATGTACTTTGGATAGAGTTACGTATGTAAGGTGAAGTAGTTCACATTTAAAACATGCACAGTGGAGAGAATGTTTGCATACCTCTATGTTACATTAATGTAATGTGGATGATATTTCTTTGGATATTGTACTTTTGGAAATTTTACATGATTTAAGCACACTGCTAACTAAAATGACTGCTCCCTTGTGTTAAAAAATCAGTCTGAATTAGTCTAAAGTACACTATACATAGCAGCTATTTAAATAGGGAAAATGTATTTTGCCAGACTAGACAATACCAGCTTCTGAAAGTGCAATGAATGACTTACCAAATATATAAAATGTAAAAAAAAGTTATCGGCTCTTTTTTATACAATTTACCTCTGAAGTTCAGGAAGTGAAAATGATCAAGTAGAGCTAGCACTTTTTTGAAAGGTGCACATTTGAAGTAAGGCCAAGCTGTATACTCTATAACCCATAGTACACCCATGAATCATACACCAAAATAAAGGGAATTAAAGGCTCTTTGCATTATACCCAAGATATACAAGGTCTTTTTTAAATAGCTAGTATAACCAGTGAGGAAAGCCGGGGACATTCTTTTTCTTTAAAATCCTAACCCTATGCAAAATGCGAAACTGTATAGCGCCACCATTTCTGTCATTGATAATGCATCCAACTTTATTGTTGGCATTGATAATGCATCCAAGTTTATTGTTGTCATTCCTAATACATCCAAGTTTATTGTTGTCATTGCTAATACATCCATGTTTATTGTTGTCATTGATCATGCATCCAATTTATTGTTGTCATTGTTAATGAATCCAAGCTTATTGTTCTCATTGTTAATGCATCCAAGTTTATTGCTGTCATTGCTAATACATCCATGTTTATTGTTGTCATTGATAATGGATCCAAGTTTATTGTTGTCATTGTTAATACATCCAAGTGTATTGTCGTCATTGGTAATGCATCCATGTTTATTGTTGTCATTGCTAACACATCCATGTTTATTGTTGGCATTGATAATGCATCCAAGTTTATTGTTGTCATTCATAATACATCGAAGTTTATTGTTGTCATTGATAATGCATCCATGTTTATTGTTGTCATTGCTAAATCATCCAAGTTAATTGTTGTCATTGCTAATACATCCACGTTTACTGCTCTCATTGCTAATACATCCAAGTTTATTGTTGTCATTGCTAATACATCCAAGTTTATTGTTGTCATTGCTGATACATCCAAGTTTATTGTTATCATTGATAATGCATCCAAGTTTATTGTCATTGATAATGCATCCAAGTTTATTGATGTCATTGATAATGCATCCAAGTTTATTGTTGTCATTGTTAAGGCATCCAAGTTTATTGTTGTCATTATTAATACATCCATGTTTATTGTTGTCATTTGTAATACATCCAAGTTTATTGATGTCATTGCTAATGCATCCAAGTTTATTGCTGGCATTTCTAATGCATCCAAGTTTATTGTTATCATTGCTATTACATCCAAGTTTATTGTTGTCATTGCTAATGCATCAAAGTATATTGTTGTCATTGCTAATATATCCAGGTTTATTGTTGTCATTGCTGATACATCCATGTTTATTGTTGTTGTCATTGCTAATACAACCAAGTTTATTGTTGTCATTGCTAATACATCCAAGTTTATTGTTGTCATTGCTAATACATCCAAGTTTATTGTTGTCATTGCTAATACATCCATGTTTATTGTTGTGATTGCTAATACATTCAAGTTTATTTTTGTGATTGCTAATACATTCATGTTTATTGTTGTCATTGCTAATACATCCAAGTTTATTGTTGTCATTGCTAATGCATCCATGTTTATTGTTGGCATTTCTAATACATCCAAGTTCATTGTTTTCATTGATAATGGATCCAAGCCTATTGTTGTCATTGCTAATACATTGAAGTTTATTGTTGTCATTGCTAATACATCCATGTTTATTGTTTTCATTGCTAATACATTCAAGTTTATTGTTGTCATTGATAATGCATCCATGTTTATTGCTGTGATTGCTAATACATCCATGTTTATTGTTTTCATTGCTAATGTATCAAGGTTTATTGTTATGTCTAATACATCTAAGTTTCTTGTTGTGATTGGTAATGCATCGAATTTTATTGTTGTGATTGCTAATACATCCATGTTTATTGCTGTCATTGCTAATACTTCCAAGTTTATTGTTGGCATTGCTAATGCATCCATGTTTATTGTTGTCATTTCTAATACATCCAAGTTTATTGTTGTCATTGATAATGCATCCAAGGCAATTGTTGTCATTGCTAAATCATCCAAGTTTATTGTTGTCATTGCTAATACATCCACGTTTACTGTTCTCATTGCTAATACATCCAAGTTTATTGTTGTCATTGATAATACATCCATTTTTATTGTTGTCATTGCTAATACATCCAAGTTTATTGTTGTGATTTCTAATACATCCATGTTTATTGTTGTGATTGCTAATACATCCAAGTTTATTGTTATCATTGCTAATACATCCAAGTTTATTGTTGTCATTGCTAATACATCCAAGTTTATTGTTGTCATTGATAATGCATCCTAGCCTATTGTTGTCATTGCTAATACATTCAAGTTTATTGTTGTCATTGCTAATACATTCAAGTTTATTGTTGTCATTGCTAATACATTCAAGTTTATTGTTGTCATTGCTAATACATCCAAGTTTATTGTTATCATTGCTAATACATCCACGTTTATTGTTGTCATTGCTAATACATCCAAGTTTATTGTTGTCATTGATAATGCATCCTAGCCTATTGTTGTCATTGCTAATACATTCAAGTTTATTGTTGTCATTGCTAATACATTCAAGTTTATTGTTGTCATTGCTAATACATCCAAGTTTATTTTTGTCATTGCTAATACATGCATGTTTATTGCTGTCATTGCTAATACATTCAAGTTTATTGTTTTCATTGCTAATACATCCACATTTTTTTGTTGTCATTGATAATGCATCCATGTTTATTGCTGTGATTGCTAATACATCCATGTTTATTGTTTTCATTGCTAATGTATCAAGGTTTATTGTTATGATTGCTAATCTAATTGTTATGATTGCTAATCTAATACATCCAAGTTTGTTGTTGTGATTGCTAATGCATCGAAGTTTATTGTTGTCATTGCTAATACATCCAGGTTTATTGATGTGATTGCTAATGCATCCAAGTTTATTGTTGCCATTGTTAATTGATCCAGGTTTATTGTTGTCATTGCTAATACATCCAAGTTTATTGTTGTCATTGCTAATATATCCAAGTTTATTGCTGTCATTGCTAATACATCCAAGTTTATTGTTGTCATTGCTAATCCATCTATGTTTATTGTTGTCATTGTTAATGCATCCAAGTTTATTGTATTCATTGATAATGCATCCAAGGCTGTTGTTGTCATTGCTAATACATCCAAGTTTATTGTTGTCATTGCTAATACATCCATGTTTATTGTTGTGATTGCTAACACATCCATGTTTATTGTTGTCATTTCTAATATGTTTATTGTTGTCATTTCTAATACATCCAAGTTTATTGTTGTCATTGCTAATACATCCAAGTGTATTGTTGTCATTGCTAATGCATCCAAGGCTGTTGTTGTCATTACTAATACATCCAAGTGTATTGTTGTCATTGATAACACATCCAAGTTTATTGTTGTCATTGCTAATACATCCATGTTTATTGTTGTGATTGCTAATACATCCATGTTTATTGTTGTCATTTCTAATATGTTCATTGTTGTCATTTCTAATACATCCAAGTTTATTGTTGTCATTGATAATGCATTAATAAAGTTTATTGCTGTGATTCTTAATACATCCATGTTTATTGTTTTCATTGCTAATTTATCAAAGTTTATTTTTATGATTGCTAATCCAATACATCCAAGTTTGTTGTTCTGATTGCTAATGCATCCAGGTTTATTGTTGTCATTGCTAATACATCCAAGTTTATTGTTGTGATTGCTAATACATCCAAGTTTATTGATGGGATTGCTAATGCATCCAAGTTTATTGTTGTCATTGTTAAAAAATCCAAATTTATTGTTGTCATTGCTAATACATCCAAGTTTATCGTTGTCGTTGCTAATACATCCAAGATTATTGTTGTCATTGCTAATGCATCAAAGTTTATTGTTGTCATTGCTGATACATCCAAATGTATTGTTGTCATTGCTAATGCATCCATGTTTATTGGTGTCATTACTAATACATCCAAGTTTATTGTTTTCATTGCTAATGCATCCATATTTATTGTTCTCATTGCTAATACATCCATGTTTATTGTTGTGATTGATAATACATTCATATTTATTGTTCTCATTGCTAATACATCCATGTTTATTGTTGTCATTGTTGATACATCCAAGTTTATTGTTGTCATTGCTAATACATTCATGTTTACTGTTGTCATTGCTAATACATGCAAGTTTATTGTTGTCATTGATAACGCATCCAAGTTTATTGTTTTCGTTGCTAATTCATCCATGTTTATTGTTGTCATTGATAATTCATCCAACCTTATTGGTGGCGCTCACCAGATAATATGTACTTTGGATAGAGTTACGTATGTAAGGTGAAGTAGTTCACATTTAAAACATGCACAGTGGAGAGAATGTTTGCATACCTCTATGTTACATTAATGTAATGTGGATGATATTTCTTTGGATATTGTACTTTTGGAAATTTTACATGATTTAAGCACACTGCTAACTAAAATGACTGCTCCCTTGTGTTAAAAAATCAGTCTGAATTAGTCTAAAGTACACTATACATAGCAGCTATTTAAATAGGGAAAATGTATTTTGCCAGACTAGACAATACCAGCTTCTGAAAGTGCAATGAATGACTTACCAAATATATAAAATGTAAAAAAAAGTTATCGGCTCTTTTTTATACAATTTACCTCTGAAGTTCAGGAAGTGAAAATGACCAAGTAGAGCTAGCACTTTTTTGAAAGGTGCACATTTGAAGTAAGGCCAAGCTGTATACTCTATAACCCATAGTACACCCATGAATCATACACCAAAATAAAGGGAATTAAAGGCTCTTTGCATTATACCCAAGATATACAAGGTCTTTTTTAAATAGCTAGTATAACCAGTGAGGAAAGCCGGGGACATTCTTTTTCTTTAAAATCCTAACCCTATGCAAAATGCGAAACTGTATAGCGCCACCATTTCTGTCATTGATAATGCATCCAACTTTATTGTTGGCATTGATAATGCATCCAAGTTTATTGTTGTCATTCCTAATACATCCAAGTTTATTGTTGTCATTGCTAATACATCCATGTTTATTGTTGTCATTGATCATGCATCCAATTTATTGTTGTCATTGTTAATGAATCCAAGCTTATTGTTCTCATTGTTAATGCATCCAAGTTTATTGCTGTCATTGCTAATACATCCATGTTTATTGTTGTCATTGATAATGGATCCAAGTTTATTGTTGTCATTGTTAATACATCCAAGTGTATTGTCGTCATTGGTAATGCATCCATGTTTATTGTTGTCATTGCTAACACATCCATGTTTATTGTTGGCATTGATAATGCATCCAAGTTTATTGTTGTCATTCATAATACATCGAAGTTTATTGTTGTCATTGATAATGCATCCATGTTTATTGTTGTCATTGCTAAATCATCCAAGTTAATTGTTGTCATTGCTAATACATCCACGTTTACTGCTCTCATTGCTAATACATCCAAGTTTATTGTTGTCATTGCTAATACATCCAAGTTTATTGTTGTCATTGCTGATACATCCAAGTTTATTGTTATCATTGATAATGCATCCAAGTTTATTGTCATTGATAATGCATCCAAGTTTATTGATGTCATTGATAATGCATCCAAGTTTATTGTTGTCATTGTTAAGGCATCCAAGTTTATTGTTGTCATTATTAATACATCCATGTTTATTGTTGTCATTTGTAATACATCCAAGTTTATTGATGTCATTGCTAATGCATCCAAGTTTATTGCTGGCATTTCTAATGCATCCAAGTTTATTGTTATCATTGCTATTACATCCAAGTTTATTGTTGTCATTGCTAATGCATCAAAGTATATTGTTGTCATTGCTAATATATCCAGGTTTATTGTTGTCATTGCTGATACATCCATGTTTATTGTTGTTGTCATTGCTAATACAACCAAGTTTATTGTTGTCATTGCTAATACATCCAAGTTTATTGTTGTCATTGCTAATACATCCAAGTTTATTGTTGTCATTGCTAATACATCCATGTTTATTGTTGTGATTGCTAATACATTCAAGCTTATTTTTGTGATTGCTAATACATTCATGTTTATTGTTGTCATTGCTAATACATCCAAGTTTATTGTTGTCATTGCTAATGCATCCATGTTTATTGTTGGCATTTCTAATACATCCAAGTTCATTGTTTTCATTGATAATGGATCCAAGCCTATTGTTGTCATTGCTAATACATTGAAGTTTATTGTTGTCATTGCTAATACATCCATGTTTATTGTTTTCATTGCTAATACATTCAAGTTTATTGTTGTCATTGATAATGCATCCATGTTTATTGCTGTGATTGCTAATACATCCATGTTTATTGTTTTCATTGCTAATGTATCAAGGTTTATTGTTATGTCTAATACATCTAAGTTTCTTGTTGTGATTGGTAATGCATCGAATTTTATTGTTGTGATTGCTAATACATCCATGTTTATTGCTGTCATTGCTAATACTTCCAAGTTTATTGTTGGCATTGCTAATGCATCCATGTTTATTGTTGTCATTTCTAATACATCCAAGTTTATTGTTGTCATTGATAATGCATCCAAGGCAATTGTTGTCATTGCTAAATCATCCAAGTTTATTGTTGTCATTGCTAATACATCCACGTTTACTGTTCTCATTGCTAATACATCCAAGTTTATTGTTGTCATTGATAATACATCCATTTTTATTGTTGTCATTGCTAATACATCCAAGTTTATTGTTGTGATTTCTAATACATCCATGTTTATTGTTGTGATTGCTAATACATCCAAGTTTATTGTTATCATTGCTAATACATCCAAGTTTATTGTTGTCATTGCTAATACATCCAAGTTTATTGTTGTCATTGATAATGCATCCTAGCCTATTGTTGTCATTGCTAATACATTCAAGTTTATTGTTGTCATTGCTAATACATTCAAGTTTATTGTTGTCATTGCTAATACATTCAAGTTTATTGTTGTCATTGCTAATACATCCAAGTTTATTGTTATCATTGCTAATATATCCACGTTTATTGTTGTCATTGCTAATACATCCAAGTTTATTGTTGTCATTGATAATGCATCCTAGCCTATTGTTGTCATTGCTAATACATTCAAGTTTATTGTTGTCATTGCTAATACATTCAAGTTTATTGTTGTCATTGCTAATACATCCAAGTTTATTTTTGTCATTGCTAATACATGCATGTTTATTGCTGTCATTGCTAATACATTCAAGTTTATTGTTTTCATTGCTAATACATCCACATTTTTTTGTTGTCATTGATAATGCATCCATGTTTATTGCTGTGATTGCTAATACATCCATGTTTATTGTTTTCATTGCTAATGTATCAAGGTTTATTGTTATGATTGCTAATCTAATTGTTATGATTGCTAATCTAATACATCCAAGTTTGTTGTTGTGATTGCTAATGCATCGAAGTTTATTGTTGTCATTGCTAATACATCCAGGTTTATTGATGTGATTGCTAATGCATCCAAGTTTATTGTTGCCATTGTTAATTGATCCAGGTTTATTGTTGTCATTGCTAATACATCCAAGTTTATTGTTGTCATTGCTAATATATCCAAGTTTATTGCTGTCATTGCTAATACATCCAAGTTTATTGTTGTCATTGCTAATCCATCTATGTTTATTGTTGTCATTGTTAATGCATCCAAGTTTATTGTATTCATTGATAATGCATCCAAGGCTGTTGTTGTCATTGCTAATACATCCAAGTTTATTGTTGTCATTGCTAATACATCCATGTTTATTGTTGTGATTGCTAACACATCCATGTTTATTGTTGTCATTTCTAATATGTTTATTGTTGTCATTTCTAATACATCCAAGTTTATTGTTGTCATTGCTAATACATCCAAGTGTATTGTTGTCATTGCTAATGCATCCAAGGCTGTTGTTGTCATTACTAATACATCCAAGTGTATTGTTGTCATTGATAACACATCCAAGTTTATTGTTGTCATTGCTAATACATCCATGTTTATTGTTGTGATTGCTAATACATCCATGTTTATTGTTGTCATTTCTAATATGTTCATTGTTGTCATTTCTAATACATCCAAGTTTATTGTTGTCATTGATAATGCATTAATAAAGTTTATTGCTGTGATTCTTAATACATCCATGTTTATTGTTTTCATTGCTAATTTATCAAAGTTTATTTTTATGATTGCTAATCCAATACATCCAAGTTTGTTGTTCTGATTGCTAATGCATCCAGGTTTATTGTTGTCATTGCTAATACATCCAAGTTTATTGTTGTGATTGCTAATACATCCAAGTTTATTGATGGGATTGCTAATGCATCCAAGTTTATTGTTGTCATTGTTAAAAAATCCAAATTTATTGTTGTCATTGCTAATACATCCAAGTTTATCGTTGTCGTTGCTAATACATCCAAGATTATTGTTGTCATTGCTAATGCATCAAAGTTTATTGTTGTCATTGCTGATACATCCAAATGTATTGTTGTCATTGCTAATGCATCCATGTTTATTGGTGTCATTACTAATACATCCAAGTTTATTGTTTTCATTGCTAATGCATCCATATTTATTGTTCTCATTGCTAATACATCCATGTTTATTGTTGTGATTGATAATACATTCATATTTATTGTTCTCATTGCTAATACATCCATGTTTATTGTTGTCATTGTTGATACATCCAAGTTTATTGTTGTCATTGCTAATACATTCATGTTTACTGTTGTCATTGCTAATACATCCAAGTTTATTGTTGTCATTGATAACGCATCCAAGTTTATTGTTTTCGTTGCTAATTCATCCATGTTTATTGTTGTCATTGATAATTCATCCAACCTTATTGGTGGCGCTCACCAGATAATATGTACTTTGGATAGAGTTACGTATGTAAGGTGAAGTAGTTCACATTTAAAACATGCACAGTGGAGAGAATGTTTGCATACCTCTATGTTACATTAATGTAATGTGGATGATATTTCTTTGGATATTGTACTTTTGGAAATTTTACATGATTTAAGCACACTGCTAACTAAAATGACTGCTCCCTTGTGTTAAAAAATCAGTCTGAATTAGTCTAAAGTACACTATACATAGCAGCTATTTAAATAGGGAAAATGTATTTTGCCAGACTAGACAATACCAGCTTCTGAAAGTGCAATGAATGACTTACCAAATATATAAAATGTAAAAAAAAGTTATCGGCTCTTTTTTATACAATTTACCTCTGAAGTTCAGGAAGTGAAAATGACCAAGTAGAGCTAGCACTTTTTTGAAAGGTGCACATTTGAAGTAAGGCCAAGCTGTATACTCTATAACCCATAGTACACCCATGAATCATACACCAAAATAAAGGGAATTAAAGGCTCTTTGCATTATACCCAAGATATACAAGGTCTTTTTTAAATAGCTAGTATAACCAGTGAGGAAAGCCGGGGACATTCTTTTTCTTTAAAATCCTAACCCTATGCAAAATGCGAAACTGTATAGCGCCACCATTTCTGTCATTGATAATGCATCCAACTTTATTGTTGGCATTGATAATGCATCCAAGTTTATTGTTGTCATTCCTAATACATCCAAGTTTATTGTTGTCATTGCTAATACATCCATGTTTATTGTTGTCATTGATCATGCATCCAATTTATTGTTGTCATTGTTAATGAATCCAAGCTTATTGTTCTCATTGTTAATGCATCCAAGTTTATTGCTGTCATTGCTAATACATCCATGTTTATTGTTGTCATTGATAATGGATCCAAGTTTATTGTTGTCATTGTTAATACATCCAAGTGTATTGTCGTCATTGGTAATGCATCCATGTTTATTGTTGTCATTGCTAACACATCCATGTTTATTGTTGGCATTGATAATGCATCCAAGTTTATTGTTGTCATTCATAATACATCGAAGTTTATTGTTGTCATTGATAATGCATCCATGTTTATTGTTGTCATTGCTAAATCATCCAAGTTAATTGTTGTCATTGCTAATACATCCACGTTTACTGCTCTCATTGCTAATACATCCAAGTTTATTGTTGTCATTGCTAATACATCCAAGTTTATTGTTGTCATTGCTGATACATCCAAGTTTATTGTTATCATTGATAATGCATCCAAGTTTATTGTCATTGATAATGCATCCAAGTTTATTGATGTCATTGATAATGCATCCAAGTTTATTGTTGTCATTGTTAAGGCATCCAAGTTTATTGTTGTCATTATTAATACATCCATGTTTATTGTTGTCATTTGTAATACATCCAAGTTTATTGATGTCATTGCTAATGCATCCAAGTTTATTGCTGGCATTTCTAATGCATCCAAGTTTATTGTTATCATTGCTATTACATCCAAGTTTATTGTTGTCATTGCTAATGCATCAAAGTATATTGTTGTCATTGCTAATATATCCAGGTTTATTGTTGTCATTGCTGATACATCCATGTTTATTGTTGTTGTCATTGCTAATACAACCAAGTTTATTGTTGTCATTGCTAATACATCCAAGTTTATTGTTGTCATTGCTAATACATCCAAGTTTATTGTTGTCATTGCTAATACATCCATGTTTATTGTTGTGATTGCTAATACATTCAAGTTTATTTTTGTGATTGCTAATACATTCATGTTTATTGTTGTCATTGCTAATACATCCAAGTTTATTGTTGTCATTGCTAATGCATCCATGTTTATTGTTGGCATTTCTAATACATCCAAGTTCATTGTTTTCATTGATAATGGATCCAAGCCTATTGTTGTCATTGCTAATACATTGAAGTTTATTGTTGTCATTGCTAATACATCCATGTTTATTGTTTTCATTGCTAATACATTCAAGTTTATTGTTGTCATTGATAATGCATCCATGTTTATTGCTGTGATTGCTAATACATCCATGTTTATTGTTTTCATTGCTAATGTATCAAGGTTTATTGTTATGTCTAATACATCTAAGTTTCTTGTTGTGATTGGTAATGCATCGAATTTTATTGTTGTGATTGCTAATACATCCATGTTTATTGCTGTCATTGCTAATACTTCCAAGTTTATTGTTGGCATTGCTAATGCATCCATGTTTATTGTTGTCATTTCTAATACATCCAAGTTTATTGTTGTCATTGATAATGCATCCAAGGCAATTGTTGTCATTGCTAAATCATCCAAGTTTATTGTTGTCATTGCTAATACATCCACGTTTACTGTTCTCATTGCTAATACATCCAAGTTTATTGTTGTCATTGATAATACATCCATTTTTATTGTTGTCATTGCTAATACATCCAAGTTTATTGTTGTGATTTCTAATACATCCATGTTTATTGTTGTGATTGCTAATACATCCAAGTTTATTGTTATCATTGCTAATACATCCAAGTTTATTGTTGTCATTGCTAATACATCCAAGTTTATTGTTGTCATTGATAATGCATCCTAGCCTATTGTTGTCATTGCTAATACATTCAAGTTTATTGTTGTCATTGCTAATACATTCAAGTTTATTGTTGTCATTGCTAATACATTCAAGTTTATTGTTGTCATTGCTAATACATCCAAGTTTATTGTTATCATTGCTAATACATCCACGTTTATTGTTGTCATTGCTAATACATCCAAGTTTATTGTTGTCATTGATAATACATCCTAGCCTATTGTTGTCATTACTAATACATTCAAGTTTATTGTTGTCATTGCTAATACATTCAAGTTTATTGTTGTCATTGCTAATACATCCAAGTTTATTTTTGTCATTGCTAATACATGCATGTTTATTGCTGTCATTGCTAATACATTCAAGTTTATTGTTTTCATTGCTAATACATCCACATTTTTTTGTTGTCATTGATAATGCATCCATGTTTATTGCTGTGATTGCTAATACATCCATGTTTATTGTTTTCATTGCTAATGTATCAAGGTTTATTGTTATGATTGCTAATCTAATTGTTATGATTGCTAATCTAATACATCCAAGTTTGTTGTTGTGATTGCTAATGCATCGAAGTTTATTGTTGTCATTGCTAATACATCCAGGTTTATTGATGTGATTGCTAATGCATCCAAGTTTATTGTTGCCATTGTTAATTGATCCAGGTTTATTGTTGTCATTGCTAATACATCCAAGTTTATTGTTGTCATTGCTAATATATCCAAGTTTATTGCTGTCATTGCTAATACATCCAAGTTTATTGTTGTCATTGCTAATCCATCTATGTTTATTGTTGTCATTGTTAATGCATCCAAGTTTATTGTATTCATTGATAATGCATCCAAGGCTGTTGTTGTCATTGCTAATACATCCAAGTTTATTGTTGTCATTGCTAATACATCCATGTTTATTGTTGTGATTGCTAACACATCCATGTTTATTGTTGTCATTTCTAATATGTTTATTGTTGTCATTTCTAATACATCCAAGTTTATTGTTGTCATTGCTAATACATCCAAGTGTATTGTTGTCATTGCTAATGCATCCAAGGCTGTTGTTGTCATTACTAATACATCCAAGTGTATTGTTGTCATTGATAACACATCCAAGTTTATTGTTGTCATTGCTAATACATCCATGTTTATTGTTGTGATTGCTAATACATCCATGTTTATTGTTGTCATTTCTAATATGTTCATTGTTGTCATTTCTAATACATCCAAGTTTATTGTTGTCATTGATAATGCATTAATAAAGTTTATTGCTGTGATTCTTAATACATCCATGTTTATTGTTTTCATTGCTAATTTATCAAAGTTTATTTTTATGATTGCTAATCCAATACATCCAAGTTTGTTGTTCTGATTGCTAATGCATCCAGGTTTATTGTTGTCATTGCTAATACATCCAAGTTTATTGTTGTGATTGCTAATACATCCAAGTTTATTGATGGGATTGCTAATGCATCCAAGTTTATTGTTGTCATTGTTAAAAAATCCAAATTTATTGTTGTCATTGCTAATACATCCAAGTTTATCGTTGTCGTTGCTAATACATCCAAGATTATTGTTGTCATTGCTAATGCATCAAAGTTTATTGTTGTCATTGCTGATACATCCAAATGTATTGTTGTCATTGCTAATGCATCCATGTTTATTGGTGTCATTACTAATACATCCAAGTTTATTGTTTTCATTGCTAATGCATCCATATTTATTGTTCTCATTGCTAATACATCCATGTTTATTGTTGTGATTGATAATACATTCATATTTATTGTTCTCATTGCTAATACATCCATGTTTATTGTTGTCATTGTTGATACATCCAAGTTTATTGTTGTCATTGCTAATACATTCATGTTTACTGTTGTCATTGCTAATACATCCAAGTTTATTGTTGTCATTGATAACGCATCCAAGTTTATTGTTTTCGTTGCTAATTCATCCATGTTTATTGTTGTCATTGATAATTCATCCAACCTTATTGGTGGCGCTCACCAGATAATATGTACTTTGGATAGAGTTACGTATGTAAGGTGAAGTAGTTCACATTTAAAACATGCACAGTGGAGAGAATGTTTGCATACCTCTATGTTACATTAATGTAATGTGGATGATATTTCTTTGGATATTGTACTTTTGGAAATTTTACATGATTTAAGCACACTGCTAACTAAAATGACTGCTCCCTTGTGTTAAAAAATCAGTCTGAATTAGTCTAAAGTACACTATACATAGCAGCTATTTAAATAGGGAAAATGTATTTTGCCAGACTAGACAATACCAGCTTCTGAAAGTGCAATGAATGACTTACCAAATATATAAAATGTAAAAAAAAGTTATCGGCTCTTTTTTATACAATTTACCTCTGAAGTTCAGGAAGTGAAAATGACCAAGTAGAGCTAGCACTTTTTTGAAAGGTGCACATTTGAAGTAAGGCCAAGCTGTATACTCTATAACCCATAGTACACCCATGAATCATACACCAAAATAAAGGGAATTAAAGGCTCTTTGCATTATACCCAAGATATACAAGGTCTTTTTTAAATAGCTAGTATAACCAGTGAGGAAAGCCGGGGACATTCTTTTTCTTTAAAATCCTAACCCTATGCAAAATGCGAAACTGTATAGCGCCACCATTTCTGTCATTGATAATGCATCCAACTTTATTGTTGGCATTGATAATGCATCCAAGTTTATTGTTGTCATTCCTAATACATCCAAGTTTATTGTTGTCATTGCTAATACATCCATGTTTATTGTTGTCATTGATCATGCATCCAATTTATTGTTGTCATTGTTAATGAATCCAAGCTTATTGTTCTCATTGTTAATGCATCCAAGTTTATTGCTGTCATTGCTAATACATCCATGTTTATTGTTGTCATTGATAATGGATCCAAGTTTATTGTTGTCATTGTTAATACATCCAAGTGTATTGTCGTCATTGGTAATGCATCCATGTTTATTGTTGTCATTGCTAACACATCCATGTTTATTGTTGGCATTGATAATGCATCCAAGTTTATTGTTGTCATTCATAATACATCGAAGTTTATTGTTGTCATTGATAATGCATCCATGTTTATTGTTGTCATTGCTAAATCATCCAAGTTAATTGTTGTCATTGCTAATACATCCACGTTTACTGCTCTCATTGCTAATACATCCAAGTTTATTGTTGTCATTGCTAATACATCCAAGTTTATTGTTGTCATTGCTGATACATCCAAGTTTATTGTTATCATTGATAATGCATCCAAGTTTATTGTCATTGATAATGCATCCAAGTTTATTGATGTCATTGATAATGCATCCAAGTTTATTGTTGTCATTGTTAAGGCATCCAAGTTTATTGTTGTCATTATTAATACATCCATGTTTATTGTTGTCATTTGTAATACATCCAAGTTTATTGATGTCATTGCTAATGCATCCAAGTTTATTGCTGGCATTTCTAATGCATCCAAGTTTATTGTTATCATTGCTATTACATCCAAGTTTATTGTTGTCATTGCTAATGCATCAAAGTATATTGTTGTCATTGCTAATATATCCAGGTTTATTGTTGTCATTGCTGATACATCCATGTTTATTGTTGTTGTCATTGCTAATACAACCAAGTTTATTGTTGTCATTGCTAATACATCCAAGTTTATTGTTGTCATTGCTAATACATCCAAGTTTATTGTTGTCATTGCTAATACATCCATGTTTATTGTTGTGATTGCTAATACATTCAAGTTTATTTTTGTGATTGCTAATACATTCATGTTTATTGTTGTCATTGCTAATACATCCAAGTTTATTGTTGTCATTGCTAATGCATCCATGTTTATTGTTGGCATTTCTAATACATCCAAGTTCATTGTTTTCATTGATAATGGATCCAAGCCTATTGTTGTCATTGCTAATACATTGAAGTTTATTGTTGTCATTGCTAATACATCCATGTTTATTGTTTTCATTGCTAATACATTCAAGTTTATTGTTGTCATTGATAATGCATCCATGTTTATTGCTGTGATTGCTAATACATCCATGTTTATTGTTTTCATTGCTAATGTATCAAGGTTTATTGTTATGTCTAATACATCTAAGTTTCTTGTTGTGATTGGTAATGCATCGAATTTTATTGTTGTGATTGCTAATACATCCATGTTTATTGCTGTCATTGCTAATACTTCCAAGTTTATTGTTGGCATTGCTAATGCATCCATGTTTATTGTTGTCATTTCTAATACATCCAAGTTTATTGTTGTCATTGATAATGCATCCAAGGCAATTGTTGTCATTGCTAAATCATCCAAGTTTATTGTTGTCATTGCTAATACATCCACGTTTACTGTTCTCATTGCTAATACATCCAAGTTTATTGTTGTCATTGATAATACATCCATTTTTATTGTTGTCATTGCTAATACATCCAAGTTTATTGTTGTGATTTCTAATACATCCATGTTTATTGTTGTGATTGCTAATACATCCAAGTTTATTGTTATCATTGCTAATACATCCAAGTTTATTGTTGTCATTGCTAATACATCCAAGTTTATTGTTGTCATTGATAATGCATCCTAGCCTATTGTTGTCATTGCTAATACATTCAAGTTTATTGTTGTCATTGCTAATACATTCAAGTTTATTGTTGTCATTGCTAATACATTCAAGTTTATTGTTGTCATTGCTAATACATCCAAGTTTATTGTTATCATTGCTAATACATCCACGTTTATTGTTGTCATTGCTAATACATCCAAGTTTATTGTTGTCATTGATAATACATCCTAGCCTATTGTTGTCATTACTAATACATTCAAGTTTATTGTTGTCATTGCTAATACATTCAAGTTTATTGTTGTCATTGCTAATACATCCAAGTTTATTTTTGTCATTGCTAATACATGCATGTTTATTGCTGTCATTGCTAATACATTCAAGTTTATTGTTTTCATTGCTAATACATCCACATTTTTTTGTTGTCATTGATAATGCATCCATGTTTATTGCTGTGATTGCTAATACATCCATGTTTATTGTTTTCATTGCTAATGTATCAAGGTTTATTGTTATGATTGCTAATCTAATTGTTATGATTGCTAATCTAATACATCCAAGTTTGTTGTTGTGATTGCTAATGCATCGAAGTTTATTGTTGTCATTGCTAATACATCCAGGTTTATTGATGTGATTGCTAATGCATCCAAGTTTATTGTTGCCATTGTTAATTGATCCAGGTTTATTGTTGTCATTGCTAATACATCCAAGTTTATTGTTGTCATTGCTAATATATCCAAGTTTATTGCTGTCATTGCTAATACATCCAAGTTTATTGTTGTCATTGCTAATCCATCTATGTTTATTGTTGTCATTGTTAATGCATCCAAGTTTATTGTATTCATTGATAATGCATCCAAGGCTGTTGTTGTCATTGCTAATACATCCAAGTTTATTGTTGTCATTGCTAATACATCCATGTTTATTGTTGTGATTGCTAACACATCCATGTTTATTGTTGTCATTTCTAATATGTTTATTGTTGTCATTTCTAATACATCCAAGTTTATTGTTGTCATTGCTAATACATCCAAGTGTATTGTTGTCATTGCTAATGCATCCAAGGCTGTTGTTGTCATTACTAATACATCCAAGTGTATTGTTGTCATTGATAACACATCCAAGTTTATTGTTGTCATTGCTAATACATCCATGTTTATTGTTGTGATTGCTAATACATCCATGTTTATTGTTGTCATTTCTAATATGTTCATTGTTGTCATTTCTAATACATCCAAGTTTATTGTTGTCATTGATAATGCATTAATAAAGTTTATTGCTGTGATTCTTAATACATCCATGTTTATTGTTTTCATTGCTAATTTATCAAAGTTTATTTTTATGATTGCTAATCCAATACATCCAAGTTTGTTGTTCTGATTGCTAATGCATCCAGGTTTATTGTTGTCATTGCTAATACATCCAAGTTTATTGTTGTGATTGCTAATACATCCAAGTTTATTGATGGGATTGCTAATGCATCCAAGTTTATTGTTGTCATTGTTAAAAAATCCAAATTTATTGTTGTCATTGCTAATACATCCAAGTTTATCGTTGTCGTTGCTAATACATCCAAGATTATTGTTGTCATTGCTAATGCATCAAAGTTTATTGTTGTCATTGCTGATACATCCAAATGTATTGTTGTCATTGCTAATGCATCCATGTTTATTGGTGTCATTACTAATACATCCAAGTTTATTGTTTTCATTGCTAATGCATCCATATTTATTGTTCTCATTGCTAATACATCCATGTTTATTGTTGTGATTGATAATACATTCATATTTATTGTTCTCATTGCTAATACATCCATGTTTATTGTTGTCATTGTTGATACATCCAAGTTTATTGTTGTCATTGCTAATACATTCATGTTTACTGTTGTCATTGCTAATACATCCAAGTTTATTGTTGTCATTGATAACGCATCCAAGTTTATTGTTTTCGTTGCTAATTCATCCATGTTTATTGTTGTCATTGATAATTCATCCAACCTTATTGGTGGCGCTCACCAGATAATATGTACTTTGGATAGAGTTACGTATGTAAGGTGAAGTAGTTCACATTTAAAACATGCACAGTGGAGAGAATGTTTGCATACCTCTATGTTACATTAATGTAATGTGGATGATATTTCTTTGGATATTGTACTTTTGGAAATTTTACATGATTTAAGCACACTGCTAACTAAAATGACTGCTCCCTTGTGTTAAAAAATCAGTCTGAATTAGTCTAAAGTACACTATACATAGCAGCTATTTAAATAGGGAAAATGTATTTTGCCAGACTAGACAATACCAGCTTCTGAAAGTGCAATGAATGACTTACCAAATATATAAAATGTAAAAAAAAGTTATCGGCTCTTTTTTATACAATTTACCTCTGAAGTTCAGGAAGTGAAAATGACCAAGTAGAGCTAGCACTTTTTTGAAAGGTGCACATTTGAAGTAAGGCCAAGCTGTATACTCTATAACCCATAGTACACCCATGAATCATACACCAAAATAAAGGGAATTAAAGGCTCTTTGCATTATACCCAAGATATACAAGGTCTTTTTTAAATAGCTAGTATAACCAGTGAGGAAAGCCGGGGACATTCTTTTTCTTTAAAATCCTAACCCTATGCAAAATGCGAAACTGTATAGCGCCACCATTTCTGTCATTGATAATGCATCCAACTTTATTGTTGGCATTGATAATGCATCCAAGTTTATTGTTGTCATTCCTAATACATCCAAGTTTATTGTTGTCATTGCTAATACATCCATGTTTATTGTTGTCATTGATCATGCATCCAATTTATTGTTGTCATTGTTAATGAATCCAAGCTTATTGTTCTCATTGTTAATGCATCCAAGTTTATTGCTGTCATTGCTAATACATCCATGTTTATTGTTGTCATTGATAATGGATCCAAGTTTATTGTTGTCATTGTTAATACATCCAAGTGTATTGTCGTCATTGGTAATGCATCCATGTTTATTGTTGTCATTGCTAACACATCCATGTTTATTGTTGGCATTGATAATGCATCCAAGTTTATTGTTGTCATTCATAATACATCGAAGTTTATTGTTGTCATTGATAATGCATCCATGTTTATTGTTGTCATTGCTAAATCATCCAAGTTAATTGTTGTCATTGCTAATACATCCACGTTTACTGCTCTCATTGCTAATACATCCAAGTTTATTGTTGTCATTGCTAATACATCCAAGTTTATTGTTGTCATTGCTGATACATCCAAGTTTATTGTTATCATTGATAATGCATCCAAGTTTATTGTCATTGATAATGCATCCAAGTTTATTGATGTCATTGATAATGCATCCAAGTTTATTGTTGTCATTGTTAAGGCATCCAAGTTTATTGTTGTCATTATTAATACATCCATGTTTATTGTTGTCATTTGTAATACATCCAAGTTTATTGATGTCATTGCTAATGCATCCAAGTTTATTGCTGGCATTTCTAATGCATCCAAGTTTATTGTTATCATTGCTATTACATCCAAGTTTATTGTTGTCATTGCTAATGCATCAAAGTATATTGTTGTCATTGCTAATATATCCAGGTTTATTGTTGTCATTGCTGATACATCCATGTTTATTGTTGTTGTCATTGCTAATACAACCAAGTTTATTGTTGTCATTGCTAATACATCCAAGTTTATTGTTGTCATTGCTAATACATCCAAGTTTATTGTTGTCATTGCTAATACATCCATGTTTATTGTTGTGATTGCTAATACATTCAAGTTTATTTTTGTGATTGCTAATACATTCATGTTTATTGTTGTCATTGCTAATACATCCAAGTTTATTGTTGTCATTGCTAATGCATCCATGTTTATTGTTGGCATTTCTAATACATCCAAGTTCATTGTTTTCATTGATAATGGATCCAAGCCTATTGTTGTCATTGCTAATACATTGAAGTTTATTGTTGTCATTGCTAATACATCCATGTTTATTGTTTTCATTGCTAATACATTCAAGTTTATTGTTGTCATTGATAATGCATCCATGTTTATTGCTGTGATTGCTAATACATCCATGTTTATTGTTTTCATTGCTAATGTATCAAGGTTTATTGTTATGTCTAATACATCTAAGTTTCTTGTTGTGATTGGTAATGCATCGAATTTTATTGTTGTGATTGCTAATACATCCATGTTTATTGCTGTCATTGCTAATACTTCCAAGTTTATTGTTGGCATTGCTAATGCATCCATGTTTATTGTTGTCATTTCTAATACATCCAAGTTTATTGTTGTCATTGATAATGCATCCAAGGCAATTGTTGTCATTGCTAAATCATCCAAGTTTATTGTTGTCATTGCTAATACATCCACGTTTACTGTTCTCATTGCTAATACATCCAAGTTTATTGTTGTCATTGATAATACATCCATTTTTATTGTTGTCATTGCTAATACATCCAAGTTTATTGTTGTGATTTCTAATACATCCATGTTTATTGTTGTGATTGCTAATACATCCAAGTTTATTGTTATCATTGCTAATACATCCAAGTTTATTGTTGTCATTGCTAATACATCCAAGTTTATTGTTGTCATTGATAATGCATCCTAGCCTATTGTTGTCATTGCTAATACATTCAAGTTTATTGTTGTCATTGCTAATACATTCAAGTTTATTGTTGTCATTGCTAATACATTCAAGTTTATTGTTGTCATTGCTAATACATCCAAGTTTATTGTTATCATTGCTAATACATCCACGTTTATTGTTGTCATTGCTAATACATCCAAGTTTATTGTTGTCATTGATAATGCATCCTAGCCTATTGTTGTCATTACTAATACATTCAAGTTTATTGTTGTCATTGCTAATACATTCAAGTTTATTGTTGTCATTGCTAATACATCCAAGTTTATTTTTGTCATTGCTAATACATGCATGTTTATTGCTGTCATTGCTAATACATTCAAGTTTATTGTTTTCATTGCTAATACATCCACATTTTTTTGTTGTCATTGATAATGCATCCATGTTTATTGCTGTGATTGCTAATACATCCATGTTTATTGTTTTCATTGCTAATGTATCAAGGTTTATTGTTATGATTGCTAATCTAATTGTTATGATTGCTAATCTAATACATCCAAGTTTGTTGTTGTGATTGCTAATGCATCGAAGTTTATTGTTGTCATTGCTAATACATCCAGGTTTATTGATGTGATTGCTAATGCATCCAAGTTTATTGTTGCCATTGTTAATTGATCCAGGTTTATTGTTGTCATTGCTAATACATCCAAGTTTATTGTTGTCATTGCTAATATATCCAAGTTTATTGCTGTCATTGCTAATACATCCAAGTTTATTGTTGTCATTGCTAATCCATCTATGTTTATTGTTGTCATTGTTAATGCATCCAAGTTTATTGTATTCATTGATAATGCATCCAAGGCTGTTGTTGTCATTGCTAATACATCCAAGTTTATTGTTGTCATTGCTAATACATCCATGTTTATTGTTGTGATTGCTAACACATCCATGTTTATTGTTGTCATTTCTAATATGTTTATTGTTGTCATTTCTAATACATCCAAGTTTATTGTTGTCATTGCTAATACATCCAAGTGTATTGTTGTCATTGCTAATGCATCCAAGGCTGTTGTTGTCATTACTAATACATCCAAGTGTATTGTTGTCATTGATAACACATCCAAGTTTATTGTTGTCATTGCTAATACATCCATGTTTATTGTTGTGATTGCTAATACATCCATGTTTATTGTTGTCATTTCTAATATGTTCATTGTTGTCATTTCTAATACATCCAAGTTTATTGTTGTCATTGATAATGCATTAATAAAGTTTATTGCTGTGATTCTTAATACATCCATGTTTATTGTTTTCATTGCTAATTTATCAAAGTTTATTTTTATGATTGCTAATCCAATACATCCAAATTTGTTGTTCTGATTGCTAATGCATCCAGGTTTATTGTTGTCATTGCTAATACATCCAAGTTTATTGTTGTGATTGCTAATACATCCAAGTTTATTGATGGGATTGCTAATGCATCCAAGTTTATTGTTGTCATTGTTAAAAAATCCAAATTTATTGTTGTCATTGCTAATACATCCAAGTTTATCGTTGTCGTTGCTAATACATCCAAGATTATTGTTGTCATTGCTAATGCATCAAAGTTTATTGTTGTCATTGCTGATACATCCAAATGTATTGTTGTCATTGCTAATGCATCCATGTTTATTGGTGTCATTACTAATACATCCAAGTTTATTGTTTTCATTGCTAATGCATCCATATTTATTGTTCTCATTGCTAATACATCCATGTTTATTGTTGTGATTGATAATACATTCATATTTATTGTTCTCATTGCTAATACATCCATGTTTATTGTTGTCATTGTTGATACATCCAAGTTTATTGTTGTCATTGCTAATACATTCATGTTTACTGTTGTCATTGCTAATACATGCAAGTTTATTGTTGTCATTGATAACGCATCCAAGTTTATTGTTTTCGTTGCTAATTCATCCATGTTTATTGTTGTCATTGATAATTCATCCAACCTTATTGGTGGCGCTCACCAGATAATATGTACTTTGGATAGAGTTACGTATGTAAGGTGAAGTAGTTCACATTTAAAACATGCACAGTGGAGAGAATGTTTGCATACCTCTATGTTACATTAATGTAATGTGGATGATATTTCTTTGGATATTGTACTTTTGGAAATTTTACATGATTTAAGCACACTGCTAACTAAAATGACTGCTCCCTTGTGTTAAAAAATCAGTCTGAATTAGTCTAAAGTACACTATACATAGCAGCTATTTAAATAGGGAAAATGTATTTTGCCAGACTAGACAATACCAGCTTCTGAAAGTGCAATGAATGACTTACCAAATATATAAAATGTAAAAAAAAGTTATCGGCTCTTTTTTATACAATTTACCTCTGAAGTTCAGGAAGTGAAAATGACCAAGTAGAGCTAGCACTTTTTTGAAAGGTGCACATTTGAAGTAAGGCCAAGCTGTATACTCTATAACCCATAGTACACCCATGAATCATACACCAAAATAAAGGGAATTAAAGGCTCTTTGCATTATACCCAAGATATACAAGGTCTTTTTTAAATAGCTAGTATAACCAGTGAGGAAAGCCGGGGACATTCTTTTTCTTTAAAATCCTAACCCTATGCAAAATGCGAAACTGTATAGCGCCACCATTTCTGTCATTGATAATGCATCCAACTTTATTGTTGGCATTGATAATGCATCCAAGTTTATTGTTGTCATTCCTAATACATCCAAGTTTATTGTTGTCATTGCTAATACATCCATGTTTATTGTTGTCATTGATCATGCATCCAATTTATTGTTGTCATTGTTAATGAATCCAAGCTTATTGTTCTCATTGTTAATGCATCCAAGTTTATTGCTGTCATTGCTAATACATCCATGTTTATTGTTGTCATTGATAATGGATCCAAGTTTATTGTTGTCATTGTTAATACATCCAAGTGTATTGTCGTCATTGGTAATGCATCCATGTTTATTGTTGTCATTGCTAACACATCCATGTTTATTGTTGGCATTGATAATGCATCCAAGTTTATTGTTGTCATTCATAATACATCGAAGTTTATTGTTGTCATTGATAATGCATCCATGTTTATTGTTGTCATTGCTAAATCATCCAAGTTAATTGTTGTCATTGCTAATACATCCACGTTTACTGCTCTCATTGCTAATACATCCAAGTTTATTGTTGTCATTGCTAATACATCCAAGTTTATTGTTGTCATTGCTGATACATCCAAGTTTATTGTTATCATTGATAATGCATTCAAGTTTATTGTCATTGATAATGCATCCAAGTTTATTGATGTCATTGATAATGCATCCAAGTTTATTGTTGTCATTGTTAAGGCATCCAAGTTTATTGTTGTCATTATTAATACATCCATGTTTATTGTTGTCATTTGTAATACATCCAAGTTTATTGATGTCATTGCTAATGCATCCAAGTTTATTGCTGGCATTTCTAATGCATCCAAGTTTATTGTTATCATTGCTATTACATCCAAGTTTATTGTTGTCATTGCTAATGCATCAAAGTATATTGTTGTCATTGCTAATATATCCAGGTTTATTGTTGTCATTGCTGATACATCCATGTTTATTGTTGTTGTCATTGCTAATACAACCAAGTTTATTGTTGTCATTGCTAATACATCCAAGTTTATTGTTGTCATTGCTAATACATCCAAGTTTATTGTTGTCATTGCTAATACATCCATGTTTATTGTTGTGATTGCTAATACATTCAAGTTTATTTTTGTGATTGCTAATACATTCATGTTTATTGTTGTCATTGCTAATACATCCAAGTTTATTGTTGTCATTGCTAATGCATCCATGTTTATTGTTGGCATTTCTAATACATCCAAGTTCATTGTTTTCATTGATAATGGATCCAAGCCTATTGTTGTCATTGCTAATACATTGAAGTTTATTGTTGTCATTGCTAATACATCCATGTTTATTGTTTTCATTGCTAATACATTCAAGTTTATTGTTGTCATTGATAATGCATCCATGTTTATTGCTGTGATTGCTAATACATCCATGTTTATTGTTTTCATTGCTAATGTATCAAGGTTTATTGTTATGTCTAATACATCTAAGTTTCTTGTTGTGATTGGTAATGCATCGAATTTTATTGTTGTGATTGCTAATACATCCATGTTTATTGCTGTCATTGCTAATACTTCCAAGTTTATTGTTGGCATTGCTAATGCATCCATGTTTATTGTTGTCATTTCTAATACATCCAAGTTTATTGTTGTCATTGATAATGCATCCAAGGCAATTGTTGTCATTGCTAAATCATCCAAGTTTATTGTTGTCATTGCTAATACATCCACGTTTACTGTTCTCATTGCTAATACATCCAAGTTTATTGTTGTCATTGATAATACATCCATTTTTATTGTTGTCATTGCTAATACATCCAAGTTTATTGTTGTGATTTCTAATACATCCATGTTTATTGTTGTGATTGCTAATACATCCAAGTTTATTGTTATCATTGCTAATACATCCAAGTTTATTGTTGTCATTGCTAATACATCCAAGTTTATTGTTGTCATTGATAATGCATCCTAGCCTATTGTTGTCATTGCTAATACATTCAAGTTTATTGTTGTCATTGCTAATACATTCAAGTTTATTGTTGTCATTGCTAATACATTCAAGTTTATTGTTGTCATTGCTAATACATCCAAGTTTATTGTTATCATTGCTAATACATCCACGTTTATTGTTGTCATTGCTAATACATCCAAGTTTATTGTTGTCATTGATAATGCATCCTAGCCTATTGTTGTCATTGCTAATACATTCAAGTTTATTGTTGTCATTGCTAATACATTCAAGTTTATTGTTGTCATTGCTAATACATCCAAGTTTATTTTTGTCATTGCTAATACATGCATGTTTATTGCTGTCATTGCTAATACATTCAAGTTTATTGTTTTCATTGCTAATACATCCACATTTTTTTGTTGTCATTGATAATGCATCCATGTTTATTGCTGTGATTGCTAATACATCCATGTTTATTGTTTTCATTGCTAATGTATCAAGGTTTATTGTTATGATTGCTAATCTAATTGTTATGATTGCTAATCTAATACATCCAAGTTTGTTGTTGTGATTGCTAATGCATCGAAGTTTATTGTTGTCATTGCTAATACATCCAGGTTTATTGATGTGATTGCTAATGCATCCAAGTTTATTGTTGCCATTGTTAATTGATCCAGGTTTATTGTTGTCATTGCTAATACATCCAAGTTTATTGTTGTCATTGCTAATATATCAAAGTTTATTGCTGTCATTGCTAATACATCCAAGTTTATTGTTGTCATTGCTAATCCATCTATGTTTATTGTTGTCATTGTTAATGCATCCAAGTTTATTGTATTCATTGATAATGCATCCAAGGCTGTTGTTGTCATTGCTAATACATCCAAGTTTATTGTTGTCATTGCTAATACATCCATGTTTATTGTTGTGATTGCTAACACATCCATGTTTATTGTTGTCATTTCTAATATGTTTATTGTTGTCATTTCTAATACATCCAAGTTTATTGTTGTCATTGCTAATACATCCAAGTGTATTGTTGTCATTGCTAATGCATCCAAGGCTGTTGTTGTCATTACTAATACATCCAAGTGTATTGTTGTCATTGATAACACATCCAAGTTTATTGTTGTCATTGCTAATACATCCATGTTTATTGTTGTGATTGCTAATACATCCATGTTTATTGTTGTCATTTCTAATATGTTCATTGTTGTCATTTCTAATACATCCAAGTTTATTGTTGTCATTGATAATGCATTAATAAAGTTTATTGCTGTGATTCTTAATACATCCATGTTTATTGTTTTCATTGCTAATTTATCAAAGTTTATTTTTATGATTGCTAATCCAATACATCCAAGTTTGTTGTTCTGATTGCTAATGCATCCAGGTTTATTGTTGTCATTGCTAATACATCCAAGTTTATTGTTGTGATTGCTAATACATCCAAGTTTATTGATGGGATTGCTAATGCATCCAAGTTTATTGTTGTCATTGTTAAAAAATCCAAATTTATTGTTGTCATTGCTAATACATCCAAGTTTATCGTTGTCGTTGCTAATACATCCAAGATTATTGTTGTCATTGCTAATGCATCAAAGTTTATTGTTGTCATTGCTGATACATCCAAATGTATTGTTGTCATTGCTAATGCATCCATGTTTATTGGTGTCATTACTAATACATCCAAGTTTATTGTTTTCATTGCTAATGCATCCATATTTATTGTTCTCATTGCTAATACATCCATGTTTATTGTTGTGATTGATAATACATTCATATTTATTGTTCTCATTGCTAATACATCCATGTTTATTGTTGTCATTGTTGATACATCCAAGTTTATTGTTGTCATTGCTAATACATTCATGTTTACTGTTGTCATTGCTAATACATCCAAGTTTATTGTTGTCATTGATAACGCATCCAAGTTTATTGTTTTCGTTGCTAATTCATCCATGTTTATTGTTGTCATTGATAATTCATCCAACCTTATTGGTGGCGCTCACCAGATAATATGTACTTTGGATAGAGTTACGTATGTAAGGTGAAGTAGTTCACATTTAAAACATGCACAGTGGAGAGAATGTTTGCATACCTCTATGTTACATTAATGTAATGTGGATGATATTTCTTTGGATATTGTACTTTTGGAAATTTTACATGATTTAAGCACACTGCTAACTAAAATGACTGCTCCCTTGTGTTAAAAAATCAGTCTGAATTAGTCTAAAGTACACTATACATAGCAGCTATTTAAATAGGGAAAATGTATTTTGCCAGACTAGACAATACCAGCTTCTGAAAGTGCAATGAATGACTTACCAAATATATAAAATGTAAAAAAAAGTTATCGGCTCTTTTTTATACAATTTACCTCTGAAGTTCAGGAAGTGAAAATGACCAAGTAGAGCTAGCACTTTTTTGAAAGGTGCACATTTGAAGTAAGGCCAAGCTGTATACTCTATAACCCATAGTACACCCATGAATCATACACCAAAATAAAGGGAATTAAAGGCTCTTTGCATTATACCCAAGATATACAAGGTCTTTTTTAAATAGCTAGTATAACCAGTGAGGAAAGCCGGGGACATTCTTTTTCTTTAAAATCCTAACCCTATGCAAAATGCGAAACTGTATAGCGCCACCATTTCTGTCATTGATAATGCATCCAACTTTATTGTTGGCATTGATAATGCATCCAAGTTTATTGTTGTCATTCCTAATACATCCAAGTTTATTGTTGTCATTGCTAATACATCCATGTTTATTGTTGTCATTGATCATGCATCCAATTTATTGTTGTCATTGTTAATGAATCCAAGCTTATTGTTCTCATTGTTAATGCATCCAAGTTTATTGCTGTCATTGCTAATACATCCATGTTTATTGTTGTCATTGATAATGGATCCAAGTTTATTGTTGTCATTGTTAATACATCCAAGTGTATTGTCGTCATTGGTAATGCATCCATGTTTATTGTTGTCATTGCTAACACATCCATGTTTATTGTTGGCATTGATAATGCATCCAAGTTTATTGTTGTCATTCATAATACATCGAAGTTTATTGTTGTCATTGATAATGCATCCATGTTTATTGTTGTCATTGCTAAATCATCCAAGTTAATTGTTGTCATTGCTAATACATCCACGTTTACTGCTCTCATTGCTAATACATCCAAGTTTATTGTTGTCATTGCTAATACATCCAAGTTTATTGTTGTCATTGCTGATACATCCAAGTTTATTGTTATCATTGATAATGCATCCAAGTTTATTGTCATTGATAATGCATCCAAGTTTATTGATGTCATTGATAATGCATCCAAGTTTATTGTTGTCATTGTTAAGGCATCCAAGTTTATTGTTGTCATTATTAATACATCCATGTTTATTGTTGTCATTTGTAATACATCCAAGTTTATTGATGTCATTGCTAATGCATCCAAGTTTATTGCTGGCATTTCTAATGCATCCAAGTTTATTGTTATCATTGCTATTACATCCAAGTTTATTGTTGTCATTGCTAATGCATCAAAGTATATTGTTGTCATTGCTAATATATCCAGGTTTATTGTTGTCATTGCTGATACATCCATGTTTATTGTTGTTGTCATTGCTAATACAACCAAGTTTATTGTTGTCATTGCTAATACATCCAAGTTTATTGTTGTCATTGCTAATACATCCAAGTTTATTGTTGTCATTGCTAATACATCCATGTTTATTGTTGTGATTGCTAATACATTCAAGTTTATTTTTGTGATTGCTAATACATTCATGTTTATTGTTGTCATTGCTAATACATCCAAGTTTATTGTTGTCATTGCTAATGCATCCATGTTTATTGTTGGCATTTCTAATACATCCAAGTTCATTGTTTTCATTGATAATGGATCCAAGCCTATTGTTGTCATTGCTAATACATTGAAGTTTATTGTTGTCATTGCTAATACATCCATGTTTATTGTTTTCATTGCTAATACATTCAAGTTTATTGTTGTCATTGATAATGCATCCATGTTTATTGCTGTGATTGCTAATACATCCATGTTTATTGTTTTCATTGCTAATGTATCAAGGTTTATTGTTATGTCTAATACATCTAAGTTTCTTGTTGTGATTGGTAATGCATCGAATTTTATTGTTGTGATTGCTAATACATCCATGTTTATTGCTGTCATTGCTAATACTTCCAAGTTTATTGTTGGCATTGCTAATGCATCCATGTTTATTGTTGTCATTTCTAATACATCCAAGTTTATTGTTGTCATTGATAATGCATCCAAGGCAATTGTTGTCATTGCTAAATCATCCAAGTTTATTGTTGTCATTGCTAATACATCCACGTTTACTGTTCTCATTGCTAATACATCCAAGTTTATTGTTGTCATTGATAATACATCCATTTTTATTGTTGTCATTGCTAATACATCCAAGTTTATTGTTGTGATTTCTAATACATCCATGTTTATTGTTGTGATTGCTAATACATCCAAGTTTATTGTTATCATTGCTAATACATCCAAGTTTATTGTTGTCATTGCTAATACATCCAAGTTTATTGTTGTCATTGATAATGCATCCTAGCCTATTGTTGTCATTGCTAATACATTCAAGTTTATTGTTGTCATTGCTAATACATTCAAGTTTATTGTTGTCATTGCTAATACATTCAAGTTTATTGTTGTCATTGCTAATACATCCAAGTTTATTGTTATCATTGCTAATACATCCACGTTTATTGTTGTCATTGCTAATACATCCAAGTTTATTGTTGTCATTGATAATGCATCCTAGCCTATTGTTGTCATTGCTAATACATTCAAGTTTATTGTTGTCATTGCTAATACATTCAAGTTTATTGTTGTCATTGCTAATACATCCAAGTTTATTTTTGTCATTGCTAATACATGCATGTTTATTGCTGTCATTGCTAATACATTCAAGTTTATTGTTTTCATTGCTAATACATCCACATTTTTTTGTTGTCATTGATAATGCATCCATGTTTATTGCTGTGATTGCTAATACATCCATGTTTATTGTTTTCATTGCTAATGTATCAAGGTTTATTGTTATGATTGCTAATCTAATTGTTATGATTGCTAATCTAATACATCCAAGTTTGTTGTTGTGATTGCTAATGCATCGAAGTTTATTGTTGTCATTGCTAATACATCCAGGTTTATTGATGTGATTGCTAATGCATCCAAGTTTATTGTTGCCATTGTTAATTGATCCAGGTTTATTGTTGTCATTGCTAATACATCCAAGTTTATTGTTGTCATTGCTAATATATCAAAGTTTATTGCTGTCATTGCTAATACATCCAAGTTTATTGTTGTCATTGCTAATCCATCTATGTTTATTGTTGTCATTGTTAATGCATCCAAGTTTATTGTATTCATTGATAATGCATCCAAGGCTGTTGTTGTCATTGCTAATACATCCAAGTTTATTGTTGTCATTGCTAATACATCCATGTTTATTGTTGTGATTGCTAACACATCCATGTTTATTGTTGTCATTTCTAATATGTTTATTGTTGTCATTTCTAATACATCCAAGTTTATTGTTGTCATTGCTAATACATCCAAGTGTATTGTTGTCATTGCTAATGCATCCAAGGCTGTTGTTGTCATTACTAATACATCCAAGTGTATTGTTGTCATTGATAACACATCCAAGTTTATTGTTGTCATTGCTAATACATCCATGTTTATTGTTGTGATTGCTAATACATCCATGTTTATTGTTGTCATTTCTAATATGTTCATTGTTGTCATTTCTAATACATCCAAGTTTATTGTTGTCATTGATAATGCATTAATAAAGTTTATTGCTGTGATTCTTAATACATCCATGTTTATTGTTTTCATTGCTAATTTATCAAAGTTTATTTTTATGATTGCTAATCCAATACATCCAAGTTTGTTGTTCTGATTGCTAATGCATCCAGGTTTATTGTTGTCATTGCTAATACATCCAAGTTTATTGTTGTGATTGCTAATACATCCAA